>PVKM010016028.1:0-27269 GCA_004027735.1 Carollia perspicillata | reverse complement strand
AAAAAAATATATGCAGTAGCCCCAAGGCAATAGACTCAAGATGGTCCTGGAGAGTCAGAGGCCAGGTCATGGATGGCCAGGAAGCACAATTTATAAATTCCTAACTTCATGCATGCTGTGGGAAGTGTTGAAAGATTTTAAACACAGGAATATCATAATTAGATTGTATTTTTGAAAGATGGAGTGAGAACTGATGCAGGAAGCTATTGTGGTTGTGAAGATCAGAGATAATGAGAGACTAACTAACATGATCCTTGGGGGTAGAGAAATAAATGGGTTTGAAAAATTAGAAAGTAGAACTGATAGGACTTGGGAATTAACTGTACTGGTATACTTTAGGTAACAATTTTAATATAAATGTTATTTACATAAATAACAATGATAGTTGATAATGTGACATTTCAGAGCCTTCAAAAATACATACAAATTATAAAAGTGTTATACAAATGGTAAGTAGGGTAGAGCGTAATGGGAAAAATCCCAATAACAGTGGCTTAAACCCAACAGAAATTCATTGTGAGATTAGCTCATATTCAAAATGGCTGCTGAGGATCCAGCCATTTAGTCTCAATCCCCAACTGCAAAAAGATGTAGAAGTGATGACAAGTAGCTGACCTAAGTTTCACACACAACTTGTATTCACACCTTACTGGCCAGAAATTAGTCGTGTGGTCATGTCTACTTGCAAAGGAGGCTAGGACTCCCAAAAAGCAGGAGCCCCGTTATTACTGGGGAAGAAAGAGATCATCAGTATTTCGGACAAAAGTAACCTGCACCACATTAATTATGGGCTAAAGCCTTAGGTATGGACTGTAAAAAACTAAAGCTTATAAATTGTACCAGGCCTTAACAACAACACAAAATTAAAACACACTGAAATGAACTCACTTTGAAATAACACTACACATTTGCTAAAACTCCAAGGACACTTTTTAACCTCAGTTACAATCTACATGGGCTGGGTAAATTCAACAGAGTTTCGCCATCAATAAATATGGTTTTACACTGCTAGAAACCAGCCTCATCTATGCCAATAGTTAAGTATAGTTGTTTATGATTTCATTTTCTTTATTTTTAATAGTGACCATAAAAAGCCAAACTAATCTTTTTATTTACTTTCCTTGGTATGAGGACTTGAGTCTAAATTATATTATGTTACTAGATCCATTAACATTTAACTAGGTCTGGTGATTTAACCTCTGCAGACATTTAACTTTAGAATGTAATAACTTGGTGCAGAAAATGAGAATTAATGGCAGGCGGGGAGTGCTGTGTGCATCGTTCAGCACACATTCACGGTGATTTACTTTATACTTTGTCTCTTTGATGTGTTCTCCATTTGTCTCTAAGAATAAAGGTTACCAGTGAGATACTGTGTTTGGACAATCTTAGGGAAATACTCTTCTCACCCGCGTACACCTCCCAGTCTGCTGAAATCAAGCGCCGGCATGACTCCTAGCTTGCCCCTTAACATGCCTTCGACTTTCACAATGAAGCCACTTTCCTGTTATTCTCACATTCTTTGTTTTCATTTTACTGTGCGTTTCATGTCCCAAACTCACCAAAAGAACAGACACCTTTAATTAAATCAAGCCATATAAAATCAGTAATAGTATTGTGGCAGCTGAAGAGCAGCATTAAATTATACTCATTATTAACATAAATAGTCACAATGTTAATTTTGCCAAGCAAAGGATCACACAACATTAGGTCACACATTCTATCCTATCAGCTAAGTCAATACATACTCATTTCTTTAACTCTGATGTTGCGTGTTCACTACCTACTTGGTCCGCTTATTTTAGTCCTTCTGCCAATGCATGATTTCTGGGTCTTTACACTGCATATAGTTTCTGTTGTCTCTACTCAGGGTTACCTTGCAATCCTGTTGGCCAGGGAAGTTGTTTTCCTGTAACTAAGGCTAATCTCCAGGTTTTTGCATTTGTTACTCTAGCCTCAGGCACAAAGACAGTTTATATTTACATTCTGTTTTGGAGCTTACAACATGTATTCACATGTTCGCCTCAACACTAAAAACCAGCTATCATCTTTATTTTACAGGGGAAAAAAAGGTCTAGGAAAGAGAAGTAATTTTTCCAGCTAGCTAGTAAACAGTAGAGGTAGAACAATATAATTAGTGTAAAAGAGTGTAGCGCAAACATATATTGATGTTATAAAAAATCATAGTGAAGAAAATGAAATATGGTCATTGATGGAGAAGTTAGACATACTTCATCCTCCAAATCAGTATTAAAATGGTTTTTTAAATGTTGGAACAGAATGTAACCTAACAAAAATATTGAAGCTATTCTAGAAGGCAGAATGCATACTGGCTGGAACAGAAAGAGAGAAAAAGAAGAAGGAAACTGCTGGTAGGAGCACTTGGAGGAATAGCAAGTTTTTTAAGGAAACCCGGACAATCTTCAAGTTTAGGGTCTTCAATCAGAGGCTGAGGGGAGTGGAGAACCAATATCATGGCAGTTCATTTAGAACATACTCAGAACAATTGGGACCCTTCTTTCTTTCTTTCTCTCGCTACTATATTTTTTGCTGACGGGAGAAGCTTTTTCCCTTAAGGGTGGAAACAAGAACTAATCTTTCATGGAAGCAGGTGATCAGTTTTGGAACCTGGTACGATATAGATAAATGGATGCCTAATTAAAACATATTGTGGCATTGTGTTGATCCTGGCCTGCTCCCCTTGTTGGCTCCATCCCCATGCTCCTCTGGGGTGCCTGCTTCCTGATTACCCATACCTGCCAGGCACAGCGAGGGGGACACAGATCTGCACAGCCGCAGAGGAAAAACTTGCAACAACAGCTACCTATGATCCTCAGCCTAGTTCTTCATTCATCAGAATAAACAAAGAAAACACCCTCCAAATCAATCTGAAGAAAACCAGGAACTGAACAAGAAAAATAATTTTAAAAAACGATTCTTGGGGGAAATAGAGATAATCTTGGGAACAGGAGAGAACTTAGGGACCTTAGAAAGAATATTGGATACATCAAAAATATACTTCCTTCTGAAAAACAAAATTACAGGAAACTACCAGCCATAAAATAGGAATACCTAGAAATTAATATATGATTTCTCAAATAAGTAATTCACTAACTTGAAATAATAGAATCAGCAGGGCTAAAGGCAAATAATTCAGCTGAGAAGAGGAAGAAGACAAAAACCCCTAAAATGTAGAAAAAGTGAAAGGGGGATTTTAAAAATGTGTGAAAAAGGAGACATGATATTCAAACCAGGAAGTCCGATATTTACCGACGGGAATCCCCTAAATATAGAACAGAGGCAGGGATAGCAAGAAAAATCAAAGAAAACCAGAGAAAAGTTTCCCTGAGTTAAAAAGATATAATTTTAAATGATCAGATTACCAAATGGGATAAATAATAGAAGACTTTTACTGAAACACACCCTTTTGAAATTTTGCAAAATTCCTCAAGTCTACTAGAAAGAAAAAAAAATCAAGGTTGTTCACAGAGGAATGAGAATCTGACTGATATGAGACTTTTTATCAAGAATACTGGATGCTTAAAATCAAATGATATTTGAATGAACTGTGAGGAACAAACTACAAATGAAGGCAGAAAGGGAGAGACAGTGTTAGTGTGTAAAATTCCTCATTTTTACTGTAGGACATCAATAGGTAAGGTTCAAAGTTAAGAAACGGAACTACTGTATGCAATCAAAAGATCTCTTAAAGAATAGGAATTATTAAAATAGTTTTCAGGGGGATGTGAGATTGGAGATGGGTTTAGGGTGAAAGACTTTTATTTTATTTTGGTCCATTTGGCTTGATTTATTTTTTACCATGTGCGGGTATTAATTTAATTAAAAAGTAATACACTCACCATTCATTCTAAAATATACATTGCATACCTACTCTGTGGCAGCAAGTTTTCAAGGCACTAGAGAAATACCGCAGGCAGCAGACAAACCAAAGTTTCCATACTTTCAGACTTTACATTCTTGTGGGATGAGACAGAAAACAAAGCAAAACTTTGCCACTATTGACATTTTGGGGCAGACAATTCTTTCTTGCAGGCGACTGTCCACTGTAGGATATTTAGCAGCACCCCTGGTCTCTACTTATTAGAAGTTAGCAGCTCTTGCCCAGTTACAATAGTCAAAAACGTCTCCAGATATCTCCAAATGACTGCTGGCAGAGGGGGCAAGTTGCCCCTGGTCAAGAAGAGCTGGTACAGGACTCAGCTTCAGGGCCAGACAGACCTGGGTTTTACTTTGAGTGCCACCAAGTGTAAGCTCTTTATCTTTGAGAAATGCAGTTAACATCACTAAACCTCGTCTCCTCTTCTGTAAAATGGTATACATTATTTTGCAAGGCCTTATCCTCCTCTTCCTTCCCCTTCCCCTATTTCTTTTGAAACAATCACATGAGAAAACTTATGTACTCGGCACATAATATGCATTAAATAAATAAGAAGTCTTATCATTTTAACGTTAGTTGTAGCAATGATGATGAAGAAGAAAAGGAGAGAAGCCTGTGGGGTGGAGGGTGTGTGCCAAGGGTTAGTGAGGGGTGGGAGGTCTGTGCAGTCCTTGAATGTTTGGGTGAGGGGTCTGGTTATGCTCTGGAATGGCACTCTCCAATAAAACACTGTGATTAGGGAACTGTACTATAATATACAATGCCCTACAGTACATAATGTCCTAAGAAAATAATATGGCTATGGAGCACTTAAAATGTGACTAGTATGACCAAGAAAAATGAAAGATTAATTATTTTTTAAATATAATTTAAATTTAAATAGCTGCATTGGGCCAGGAACAACCCTATGTACTGGCCAGTACAGCTCAAGAGAGCAAATGAGAAAGAACCACTGAAAGGAAAAAAGAGAAACTGCAGAGAAAGGCACTGCTGTGTGTCTGGGAGACCAATGGGGCGATGGTGTTCAGGGCAGAGCAACCAGACAGAAGCATTTCTGTAACCTCGACATGGTATCACAAGAGCCTGGATGAGGGTGGGGGATAGGAGAATCTGGGGAACGGAGGGCCCCACCCCTGTGGGTGTCTGCCTGGAGACACCTGACCTCCACCCTAACCCTACTCAACAGCCTCTGAGGTTGTCCCCTTCTTCATGCACGCTACCTTTCCATCTGCACCTGAGAGCAGAACTGGGATTCACAGCTTCCCCTTCAAAGTTCTTTGTAAGGTCTTATTCTAACACGCAAATCACAATGCCTGCTTTTAAAGATGTTTCTCCACAAATCTGATTTTCTGCAACAGTAATGACTTTCTTTGCGCTCTCAGGCTCTTGCTGAGTTATTTACCACTTGCCTAAAATTCTGTGAAACTTAGAATTAAACGATGGATTCTTATTATTAATCTACCCTCCATCAAATGCTTTTAAGTCAGTAAGATTACATTTTCTACACTATATTTAGCCTATCTCCTTTGCATATTGAACAGTTTAGAACCATTTCAGTAGTAACTGTTATGTTCACTAGTATTTACTGAGCTCCACGCTGCACTGTTTTAGGCTCTAAATGCTGGAGTCTTTTGGGAGAGCAGGGCAATCCATTTAGTGAAGGTCATGGCTACCTTGGAATGAGTTATTTAATTTAGCAATTAAGTGCATTATAAATTGTGCAGATTTAAGACAGTATACTCATTTATCTGCTTTGAAGCTGAAAGTAAAAGGCTTTGGAGTCAGAAGGATGTGAGCCCTAGGTTTGCTGTTGTCTAGTGGGGAGAGTTGGGTAGGCCATTTGCAGTCTTCTAACTTTAGTTTTCTCATCTGTAATAAATATAACAAGATCTGCCGTTCCCACATCAGAGACTGACCTGAGGTTTGGGATGTCATGTATTAGAAAATCCTTTCTAAAACTTAAAACGTGGTACAGAATGTTTCTTTCTGAAAGCCTAAATGCAACATAATTGGTTGCATTATTCCAATAATGTTATAATCTAAAGTCCATACCCTGGTTCTTTTTGTGAGTATAATATACAATGCAGAACTAAAAATGCACGCACACATTAAGCTATATATTACATGTATTATTTCCCTTTGATATATTGGGCTATCCACCATCTTGTAGAGAAAAAGTACAGCATTCTGACCAGAGTTATGTGAGTTATATAGGCCCATGAGTTCTAAGGAAGATCTTCAAAATTTTGTCTTTGTTAGATCTCAAGTACCAATGTAATCTTACAAAGTCAATCATTTTAAGGCTTTCTGTCCCCACTGTTTAAAGTATAGACAGCCTAGTTATGTTTCGTGGTTTTTTTTTTGAGATTCTAGAATATCACAAATTCACTGCAATATGTTCAAAATCATGCTTGCTATCCAGTTGCTCTTAGGCAATGTGTAAAAAGAATTTTACCACCACCGTGTTGTATCTTATTCTGTATACATAACTATGAAATCTTATCACAAGAAAATCGTATAAGAAGCAAGAAAATATTTTTAAAGAAAACTAAACATAAACATTGTTAACCTTGAAAATAAAATATAAGATCTTTCTGTAAAAAAAAACATTTCCTCAGTTCTTACACAATGTGAAGAAATACATTTGGGTTTTAATGTGTTAAATAGAGTAGCTTTGTTTTAACAATTGCCAGATGTGGATCAAGGTACTTCCGGCTGCTTTTAATGGTCATAATCCAGAGTCATTAACACCAGGAGAGAATCTGAAGAAAGGTTAATTCAAACCATCCAAGGCAGACTCAAATGAAATCCACACACACACACACAAAGGATTGCTTTAGATTTTTTTTTGAGAGACAGGGAGGATTTGTGTCAGAAAGACCAGAAATCATCATGGGCTACTCCGAGACTCTTAACTATCGAATATAGTTAAGGGGAATAAGGGCATAGGCATGTATCCAAATTCTGGAAATTTTACCAACTACAGTGCGACGATGCAAAGAAGACCAGCACTGTCCATTACAGAAAGACTAGAGTTACACACTCACACACTCTCACATGACAGTCCTTTTCTCCACTTCCATTTGGCAGATGAGATGCATCAAAGGCATGTTCTACGTAGACAACAAAGGGAGTAACTCATGCCTAGGACATGATTTCTCGCCTCATGGATATGTTCTAAATGTTCTCCTTGAAGAAGGGTGGTTATCAATTTAAATTGACTCCTGTTCATATAAACTGATTGGATATTGCTCTGGAATTTTTAATTGAAAGTTCCCAATGACACTGCTCGTGCCTACTTAGCTGTTTAAATAAACACCGAATTACAAAACAATAGTGACAAGATCCAGCAATCCAGACCTAGAAATAGTGCCAGCCCTTTAAACAAAGGGTAAATATGAATAAGTATGAGGACATCACAGATGTTTCATATGCACTTAAGCTGGATGGATGAGTAGGCCATATTTATTGAATTTGTTATTTGCTTATTTTACAGCTGCAAAGTGTGGTGTGGGAGGAAGAAAACAGGTAAATGTTCCCAAGTTCCTGTAGCTACAAAGGAGTGTTGAGAGGCAGAGCCTGGCAGTGGAGGCAGAAAGACTGCACCCCTCCAGACAGAACGTGTCAGGGCTTTTTGTGAACACTTTGCCTCCGTGAATGCTCTAATAGCCAATAAACACATGCATCCTTCCTTCAGAAGAAAGCCAGTGCCATCATCAACCAGAACAGTCGTCCAAAAAGAAATGATTCTGTTGGAAATAATGCATTCCTTAATCAGAGACTATCTTCAAAACTTCCCTGTGGCTTTCAGCAGAGTCCCCCGAAGCTTGTATTTAGACGTGAGAGACCAGAAGATATCATGTGCAGACCCAGAAGCTTCGCTACTAAGCACAGAGGAACTCGAGAGATGTCAAGAGCTAGAGGGGCAGAGAATTTAGGCCAGCACTATGCTGAACATCCAGGCAGAGAAGAGTTCAAGGAAGTCGAAAAAAATCACGAAGTAGGGAACAGAACTGGAGCAAAGAATTTTGTGAATTTTGTGCAATTGCATCCCCAAACCTGAACCACAAGAATTCATTATATGGCATAGTAAGCACTGAGCACTGGCAGGACAAGTGAAATGTCAGTAGCTCCTTAGGGCTGATTTAATGGATCTTTCATAAAAAACTGCTAGAATCAAAATAACTCACAAAAGAAACAATTCTCTCTCTCACCATCAAAGAGGTCGAGAAGTATGTAGTGCTTAACAGCTGCCGGAAGAGAGGGGCTCACATTTGACCTGCTCATAACAACTTCTCTAATCATTTCTAATTTTTCTTCTCTGGACATTCACCTTTCAACCTCTAATCAAAGTGAGGTCCACAGACCAGCCGTGGCAACACCACCTGGGAGCTTGTTAGAGAATCGAAGGCCTGTCCTCAGACCTACTTACTCTGAATCTGTGTGTTAGTAAGACCTCAGTTGATTCCTCTCTGCTGTAAAGTTTGAAAAGCTTATCTCCTAGCATCTATTCTCACCCCTTCATCATCCATGCTCTGCACAGCTGCCTGAGTAATCTTTTACTTTAGTTTGTGTACCCTCTGATTTTTCCCCCTATAGAAGGACAGTCCCATGGGGGCAGGACCAGGGAGTGGGCTGGGCCCCACTAAGTCAGCCAGCATTTACTGGCAACCTACTACCTACGGGGCAGTCTGCTGGGGACCAGGGAAACAATACGAATAGGAGATGGCTTCTTCCCTCAAGCAGCTCTTGGCTACGTCTCTCCTTTCACATTTCCACTTCCCAAATTCAAACATTAGAGTCACCTTTGAGTCCTGCTTTTTGTTCCTCCTACCAGTCAAGGTTGGGCTATTCTCTGTACATTGATTCAAGCTCAAGAAACATCCCTCACTGTCATGACCTCTTGTTGCATGCCCACAATCAATAGTCGCTCGGAAGCCTTCATTTTCTCCTGAATTATTTCAAAGTGATGCTTTCTTCAACGTGCTCTCACACACAACTCGAATCTATCTCATGCGGCTATAAAAAAAAGTCATCTGAACATGCAGTTGGAGTCACAATGGTCTTTTGTTCAATATACACTCAATAGCTCCCCACTGAACGCTGAAAAAAACCTCCTCAACTTGGCATTTAAGGTCCATTGCCAATGTATTAGGTTGAACTGAATAAAATAGAACAGAATATTATCCATTTCATATGGTGCCACCTAATAGGATTCACGTACCTTTCCACCTTATCATCTAAAAACCCCCTTCTGTCCTGTACTCTAGAATACAAATAAGATCAGTCTACACTTTCCAAGCATGTTCACTTCCTTTGGTTCCTTCGCTAATGTTTATTCTCCTTGGAGCTCCTCCATGCATTATCTCTCCCTTGAATACTTCCATTCATCCCTAAGTTCCATCTCAAAGGACTCACCCTCCATGATATGTTTCCTGTTGAGTCCCTTCTCAATTGTTAGTAATCCTGCCATGCAATGAAGTCCCTTAAGAAATTATTCATGTGTCTCTTACAGTACCAATGAGCATTGGCACTACTTCCTGTCTTATTCTTCTATACTGAGCAACGTGCTCCAAAAGTGTTTTGTTGTATATATTTCTTTGCAAGTAGAGCATCTTAATACATATTTGTGTAATTGTAGTACCCTCAGTTATTTTTCTGGGTAAATTTTACTTAAGTTTGAATGCAGTATTTTTCTCCCTGCTTGACAGTCCCTGCTTGTTTATTATTTTAGCCATTTGAAACTTCCTTTGTCATTATTTAAATTACAAAAAAAAAACCTTTGAAAGATAAGGCATCCATTATGCTATCTAGCACCTGAATTCTCTAATTTTCTTACATAGATTACACAGTTTAGTAATGTAAATTCATCGTCATGACATTAGAGATGCTTTATTAATTCATTTTAAAACTTCCTCATTTATCTCTGACATTACTCCTTAAAGAAGAAATTTCCCCAGGTCAAACAGAAAATATACATTAAAAATGTAAAATATACCAGAGCTTGAATATTACAGTGAAGTATTTGAAGATACATTTACCTCTTCATTATGCATAAAATAAAAAGAATCTGCAAGCATACCATTTTAGCCTTGTGGCAGCAACATATATATCACGTGCATACATGAAACATTAAAACAATGACTACGAGCTCAAAACTTACTAGAAAAAAATGCTGTGTGTTGTTAATATGAAGGACTCTGGGCCTGTCTTGTACTTAATTGCTCACCTGCAGTCTCAGTTCATTCATTTGTAAAATGGACACTGCGCTCACTTCCCAGGATTATAGCAAGAGTTAAAAGGAGACTCCATGACACGCACTAAGGGCTTAGAATATTATCTGGCATATTGTCAACAAAAATTATAGTTTTATTAATAAAGATAAATGACAAGAAAGAATAGATTCCTTTAAAGCTATCATGATTCTAGAAGTTTCTTTATAGATTCTGTAAGTATATATGCATAAAATGATGTCATGCTGAAGTAGTCCATAATGAGCACGACAGTGTTTGAGAAGACTATGACATCATTCCTAGTGTTACATTTAGAAAGAGAGGAAGAGCAATGGCCTCCTCCCCTCTGCTGCAGCAAAGTCTTGGCCAGGCCATGAGGAGCAGTAAACAATGTCAGGCCTGGGATATTCTGTAAGTGTCCAGAAAGCAAAACTCATGCTGCAGTTCAACCTGTTTCCCCTGCTGATGAAAGTGAAAGGATATTTCAAAAATTCTTTCCATCTTAACCTAAAACCAGAAAAATTCTTTTTCATAGAGCCTGGAGAAAATTTTACACATGGTTTGCCTGCTTTTCTACCTAGTACTATCTAATTTATTACCATAAATTAGAGATTTATAACGAACATTTTAGGTAACTGAAAAAATGCGCTAAATCTCTGTCTCACGGTGCGTAATCTCATGAAAAAACAAGAACAAAAAAGTAATGAGGGGAATGCAGACTTTCCCATCAAACTTATTTATCCATCAAATATTTCAACAAATACTTATTGAACTACCATGCTCAAAACATTATGCTATGTGCTGAAAGTTACAAGTGAAAAATCAATAAAAGAATTTAGTGCCAAAACTAATGACGAGACAGATGTTGTTGGTTAGAAAAACCACCATCCAGATCCCTGACTCTCTTAAGAGTCCAGTATTCAAATTCTATTCTGATTTGACAAAATAACAGTCTATTTGAATAAACTCTGGTTTATTACACAAAATCTGTCAACACACACCTAGTGCTGCTAGCACCTAAGTGGTGCTAACAAACTTAGGGACCAAGAGGCTTGGTGAGGTAATATGTCACTTCTCTAGTTTCAGTTCTTACTGAATACAGTGAAGACTCTTATTTTGGTGGATAAATAATAACTTCATCCTTTTCCAATTCATCCAAATACCCCAGAATTCAAAATTAATGTAATCATTTGCTAGTGAGTCTGAAGATTTGGATACAGATTCTCATAAGAAATATATACTGTATGGATTTTGTTAGATGGGAAAAGAGAAAAGAGGGGGGAGGTTTTAACCAAACATAAAATATGTTCACTTACTGTGAGTGAAAGCTCAAATGAATATGGCCCTAAGGGCTTTACAATATTCACGGGAAACAGCAAGACCTGCTTGGGGATCTCATACATGATTTCACTGAATAATTTCTGAGGAAACTGTGTAATGTACTTCATGGATCTCTGAATACATGAAAGGAATCTAATAGACTGGTCTATTAGATTCTGTTCAATATCTGAAATAATGCAATTTCATTTTTTAGAGCACCGTGTTTTATTTTAACAAATTCATTTTCTTGTGCAAAAAATAGTATATGATGCTGCCCACATTTTGGAAGGGTGGTGACAGTGACATCTGCCCCTCCCCCCTCTCCCACATAACCACCCACAGAAGCAAGGCTTTTACTAAGTGTTTGTGGAATGAATAAATTAAGGTTCTCATAATTACACAGTGCAGAGAAAACTGAACAAGGGCAATGCATCAGTCTCTCAACTGCTGCAAATATTCAAGCTCACAGATGTAAACTCACTTCTGATACTGCAGGGTCAGTCGCTGAACATTAGCCTTTTTTTAAGTATAGTAAAAAAAACAAGAACTAACCTTACTGCATACAATATTTTGGACAGATAGTCTTGAGGGGAAATACTCTGTGAATGCCAAGGAAAGGCTTAAATGACGTTATCGATCTTCTTCTCAGCAATTCAGAAAATGTCTTCCATTTTTTTAAAGCCAAATTACAAATGAAGGTTTCATTGACAGGAGTATACGTTCAAGTCAAAGCTAACCTTAAAGGATTGAAGAAAAAGGTGACACCCCCACTTGCCATCTCCAATCAATACACATCCTGATTCTGAATTTGAAAGTTAATATTCTTTCCCATAAAGCATACGGCCTGGGTTCAGTGGCTTAAACTGCTTTCATGGCAAGATGAAGGATTACTTTCTCATGCCGTCAATGCAAAATAAAGCACATGTAAAATCAGTTCCTTTAATAACTAACATCTCAGCCTTTAAATATATCTGTTGCTAAAGCATCCATGAAGAAGTTACAAGCTTTTATTCGCAAAACCCAACAATACTGAGTCATTCTGGGGCTTTCTTCTCTGGCGCCCATTCTACCTGGGAAGGGCAAGCCATTGCATTTAGCCACTTAACAAAACATCGCTTTTTAGCAGGATTTCCTCAGATAAAATCAATACTTAGTTTATGTCCCTTAAATTCAAAGTATCGAATTTTTATTAACATAGAGAATTTTGTACATTCTTTAGCCCCTATGAAAAAATACAACAATAATTCAAATATAGTAATATTTGTTACTAACTTGCAACACAGGCAAAAGACACAATTCTTTAGATATCTAATCAAAACAGCCTTGGATAGTGGCATTCTCTGCCTAGAAAATCATACATTCTATAGACAATGACCAGTGCAGGCTGAAGGATAAAAGACCAGCCACAGAGAGATTACTTCAAATAAAAACATCCAAACCCCTCCTTGATTTTCCTTCATTTAAACATCCAAACAAAACATGTGGTACCTTTTAATTTTCTGAATGAGTGGTTCCCAATCAATGTTCCCTCGGTTAGAGACAACAAACTGAAGAATCTACCGAAACAAAACAAAAGGAAAAGATACATATATAGATTTGTCAACTAAATATTGAAAATTGTAACTCACCAATAAACCAATGCGTTCTTTACATCCAGACAATAAATCTACGTCTTGAGATCTGTAGTGCAAACAATGCAGTACTTGAATTTTTAGGAAGCTCGTTAAAGAGTTTTAAAGCATTTTACTTTGAGACCACATCAAGCAGATCCCTTGGGAAACAGATTAAAAATAACACACAACCAAAATTAAAAAACCCCGAACCATTACCAGTGCTTACGCCGCGACACCACCTGAGTCTAGCCTTTAAGGACCGCTGCGGAATCCTTCTCCGGGAGCATTATCTCCACCAGGCTGGCTCTAGCTCCGGCTCTCTAGCTCCTGACACACTGCAGTCTGCAAGCCCCCAGCTCTCGCCTGTGTGTATCAGGGAAAGGGGAGCTGCAAATTAGAAAAAGTCCCCGCAGTGGCGAAAAGGAAAATAAGGCAAGTGGGAGAGGGAGAGAGAGCTCGCTAGCCTCAGAATTTTCGAGAATGATGACAAGCCACCCAGGTCCGCCATCATTCACTGACAATAAGGTGCAGCCCTGGCTTATGATTCAGTGGTTTGCCGTAGGGGCTTCTGGTACCAAATGCCTGACGGGCATTTTAATTGCCTCCATCCAAGTGTGTCCCCAGGAGCCGAGTCTATAAGCATCATCTGGCCTCCTTTGTGCTAATGCCAGACACACACATACACAGACTGCTTAAGCAGAGAGGCTGTTTTCCGGCATATAGGATTACAAATAAGTTAGGTTCCACAAACTGGATGTGACTAAATAACAGGTCCTGGGAATTTTTATCATCTGCATCAATGACAACAGAGATCCTTTAATGTTTTGTCACTGGCAGATAATTACAATATTTTAAAACTGAGTATTGCGTTTGCTAATTTATATTCCAAAATAAGTAACCATGCTTATTAGACAAATGCATATACTTATATATATTTTCTTATGAAAAAAATCAGTCCCCTTTTAATTGTGATAATTACGCACTTGGAAATGTCTTCCTTACAAGGGAGAATACAGCAAAAAACAGAGGATTAGAAAACCAAGGTTGATCTGTCATTTCTGTGGGCCATTTTATTCTGTTCATACACACAAGCAAAAGAAGGCGGCAACCAGCTTCAGTCCTGGGACTTCGCTGTCCCTGAGGGCCAAGGCAGGGAATTGAATCTCTGGCGTGATCAGTATCCCCTTTATGTCAGTAGCTGAAATTAACCGTTGAATATCCCTGTTTTATGGTGCCCCTTATGTAGAGAGGTTAAATGTGGAATAAAGCTCTGCATTTATTTCCAGATCAGAAGGAAAGGGGAAAATGTTAATACATTAATTAATTTGTGCAGCATTGTTAGCTCCCTGTGTCAGTGAATAAAAGCAAATTCAATGTGCACCAAAAGGGCCGGCTGTGAAAAAGGTTGCCGGGAGGTTGCATCACCATGGTTACTGGAAACAGAAAGTATGGAGGAAAAATAAGGTGATGATAGAAAAAAAAGATTACAGTGGAGTCAATTTAGAGACCTTTGATACGCTTCATTCTTCTCCTGGAAAGAACTGTCTCAGATTTATATTATATTTTAAATGTATTAGAACAAATCTGCATTCTCCATTAGCCACCTTTCTTCTCCGTTTTTTGATCATTGGCTAATTTTGCTTTCATAAATATTCAAATTACTCTTCTTTCATAGAAAATGGAGCCTGCCACTCCGTGTCTCTGTCCATATCCTGAATTCACGAACGCCACTCAGCCTGTCCCACACCCTTTGTTTCACAGGTGAGGAAGCCGAGGCCCAGGGAACGGGACCAAGGCCACGAAGCTGAGTGGAAGTCCAGCAGAGACACCATCCCAGTTTCCTGACACAGGTCCCCTACTTTTATTCTATCACCGAGTGATTTCTTTCCATGTTCTCTCCCACTCTGTCTGCAATCAAAACAGATTCTAGAAGCATTCTTTGTCTTTGATTTTGTCATCTTTCTTTTATTGGCTAAAGCAGATCTTCCTCTCTAAGTTCTTTGTAATCATTCTGAGAACTAGCTTTGCTCAATATCTGTGATGTAATGTACTGGAGGGATGAGGAATGTGGGGTGATTATGTCACTGCTTTTCTTTAATTTCCAGTCTGGCAATCAGATGAATCAAGCACGACTGCCCTTCTGTGAACCTATCTTGTTGAACCTGAACTCAGTGGTCATATAGTAGGTATTCTATCATCCCGGGCACCATTCTTTCTGCAAGCATGGAATTGGGCAACTGTATCAGAAAAGATGAAATACTGCTATTTGCAACAACATGGATGAATCTGGAGAATATCATGCTAAGCGAAGTAAGGCAGATGGAAAAAGTCCAGGAACCATATGATTTCACTCATGTGTGGAATATAAAACTGAAATCAACAAATAAACAAAAACTCATAGACACAGACAACTGTTTGGTGGTTCTCTCAGGGGGGAAGGGGGTGGGAAGGAGATAGAAAGAGTAACAGGGATAAAATATACAGTGATTAACCAGAGACTTGACTTTGGGTGGTGCACACACAGTGCAATACACAGATAGTGTATCATAGAATTGCACACTTGAAAGCAATGTAATTTTAATAATCTATGTCACCCCAATTAATGTAATAAAATTAAAAAAAAAGAAATCAGTCAGTCGAATTGGGTTGGCCTCCCAAGGTTCCTCCTAGTTATGAATCATGTTAACCTTCTTAGGATTACACAAAATAATGAAGCCAGAAAATTGAAAGTCCAGGTAAAAATTTTTTTTAGTCACCCAAAAACAACCACTGGGGGGTGCAATATTTGTTAAAATCTCCCTGAGTTACTCAGTAAAAAAAGTGTGACTAGGATTTTGACCTTGATGTTTTACTGTTCTTATTTCCTTTCTAAAGTGTTCTTTTGATATTCAGTTCTTATGACCCATCTGCATTGCCTCTTTGGATGCCCACCACTACTATTCTCTGCCCCCAGCTATAAAAGAAACAAATCATATTTTTTAAAAATGTGATTACCCTAGGTAACAATTACAAAAGATTTCAGGTTTCAGTGAATCCTACATGCCGTTTAGGATGTTCCTCTCCTCCAAAAAGTGGACCTTTAAACAGATCATTCAGCTAAATGTCTCCTTTCTTAAGTGATTTTTAAACAGTAAGGTTATTTTTCAAAACAAATGGTTTGTTTTAATATAGTGTCATCTGTTGCTCACTTCTAAGCACAAAATAAATGATGCATATGACTGTCATTTCTTGAAACATGAATCACATTGCATTAACATCTCATAAAGCACAATACTAGTTCTGGTCAATCTAAAAAAACAGCACAGCTTCCATAAATGTTGAATCCTCTTTGAGAGCCATTTAACATTTGGGACACCTGGTCCATTCAATGAAAATGTGTTGGTACAGTCTTTTTCTTTTTCCCATTTGTTAGTGATGAACTCTTACTTTAACCTGTCCATTGTCAAATATGCACAATATATAAAATATAATTCCTGCCTTTAAGGATGTTATATCTTGCTAATATAGGATATTACATAATTGAGGTGCTTTCATGATTTTTTAAAATTATTCCTATTTATCCTCGAGCCTAAACTGCAGTCTCTTCTTACCCTTCCTCTCTTGGACAAGGTAAGACATTGGCTGAGCACCATTCATCAGCTCGTTTTCCCAGTTTTGATGACACACGGACATATATTTCAGACACTTGATAGGTTCTAGGAGTTGGGACAAAGGGAAACCAAATTTCTTCCTCAGGAACTTCAGTGGTAGTGGAGGAAATGTGGAAGTAAACAGAAATCAACTTCACACTTCTTTCCTCACTTGGCTGAGGCACCGTGTCTCTGCCCCCAGGTCGTATCTGCTTCATCTCACATCCTGATCTGTGAGAATCTGAGTTAACTATGTCCCCAGATTCAGTCAGTTTACTCCAGTGGCTCTTCTGAAAGAGCTATTCATTCCCTAAATGTATCAGTCTGTGTGTCTGCAGATCACTCTTCAAGTTCTTCAGGAACAAGTGATGGAGGTGCATCTCCTTACCTCCAGGAGGCCTCTGGTCACCTGTCACCTTCCCACCCAGCACCTTCCTGGCTACCACCATGAAAACTGCAGCCGCATCCCTTCCATGGCCTGGCACCCCTGCTGCGCGTTCCCTTTTCCCAGAGCTCTCACCACTTCCTATCACACCATATTTTATTTATTACGTGTACAAGCCTCACTCTGCTAGTTCCATAAAGGAAGCCATCTTTCTATGTTGGGGACACTGGTGTATCCAAAGCACCTGAAGCAGTGCCTGGAAAATACGGGCGCTCAACAATATTTTTCAAAGGAAAGAATGTGAAAATTCTATTAGTCGATGAATTAGAGTGTTTAAGCACAAGGAAAGTCTTTGTAGTCTATCTTGATTTCCTTGTTTTATATACAGGGTGGGGCAAAAGTGAGTTTACAGGATGCAGAACACAAAGTTCATTCTTGTGTTGTTTGCTATTTATTAATTATTGTATCATTTTTCATACAAACAACTGTAAACCTACTTTTGCCCCACCCTGCGTTGGTCTGAACTGTATGATGTTGAAATTCTATTACCTTTTACCTATGAAATGGTAATTTCGTACGCTTTAGCCTAATACCTGGGGAAGCTACAAAGGACACGGAACTGAGCAGAAAGGGATATATAAATGCCCCAGTCTCCCAGCTGGGCAGTCTTTAATGGCCACTAATGAAACTACAACAAGTTTCAAATTCAACTGATGGCTTTTTCCAGAACATTACAGATTATTAGAAGCATGGCTCCAAAAGCTATGGATTTTTTTAAGGCCATGAGGCTCTATAATTCATTTAAAATCTAAACATCTCTTAGAATTATTTCTCAAATTCCTTGAAAAAAAATTCAGTAATAGGTCTCTAAATCTCATTTATTTTAAATCTGCATGAGAAAATGAATTCAGTATAATAACATCAACAAAAGAAACATGTTCTAGAGGTTTCCTGATTACTGGGACAAATAATAACTGGCCAGGAGTTAAAAGAAAATCGCCCAGATAAGAAATGTATGTAAATTACTCATGCAGTTTTGTTTTTCATAGCAAACTACAAAATTAACCATACACCATCAACAAAGCTAAATTATTCATTATAAAAAATAAAATAATGTTGAAAAACTCATGCAAAGAATTTTGAAAGCAGATAATGAACAAATTTATTAGCAAAGGACAAAAATTCTACCCCCCACAAACTCCTGGAATCACTTGACTCCGTTTCCAAACTTCTCTTGATGTGATTGAAGAAGCCAGATTCCATTCACAGCTTATTGTGTACTTTATATTTCATTCACTTTTATTAGGTTTCCTGTGCTACCGAGCTGGACTATTTACTTATTTAAAGTTTGAAAATAGATTGGTTTTGCCCAGGCCCCAAATCCTATAATTATTTGCCTTACTTTATATCTATTTTAACTGGCTTTTACACTATAACATAGTGATAAAAAATGTTAAGCCAAAATAGCATCTCTGTGGAACTTAGATGAGGAATGATTCGGACATAAGTATCTTCACAAAAGAGCAAAGAGCATGCTGACATGGGGGCCGCCTGTGGTCATCTTTGACATCATCTTTGACATCTTCACTGTGATTTTGATTTAACTTGGCCTGCAGTGGGAAGAATGGATGTGTTCTAAGCAAGCAGGATGAGAAGGAAGACAAGATAACCGGACCACTTTCCAACGGCTCTTGAATCATGCTTTAATCCTTCTGAGTCATTCTCAGAGTTCGGCTTCAAAATTTCATTTTAAATCTTAGTGTGGTGATTGTCTCTAAATATCAGTTACAGTCTTATCCAAATATAAGGACAAAATATATTTCAAATTATTTTTGGATTATGTATCATTTTGAACCTCAGAAAGATTCATATTTCATTGGAAGTTTTGCAGGGGTATTTTTAAGAATGATACATTCTTGTTTTTTCTTTATTTCATCAGTGTTTTTATTCCACTTATCAAGGTGAAGCCAAAAAGATGATGTCAATGGAGAGAGAGAGGAAGAGAGATTTTTCTTTCTGTCAGTTCTCAAAATAAAGTTTGACTGCAGTTTGGTGAATACCTAGCACACAGGCCAGCATATTTAGGTTTTGTATGCCATTAACAATCAGGCTTAGCATATGATGACAGTAACCCAGAGTTCTATTCTACTCACATGCTTTCACCAAAGTAAACCAAACCAAACTTCCTTTTAAAAAGCGCTTTTTAAAAACAGTGTCATTGAACTGCAATTATGAAAAATAATTGCTACTTTAATTCATCAAGTCATAATCTCATTATGCTTGAATCTCATTTTACGTTGAGAAAAGCTATCCAGATGTTGGGAAAAAAAGAAAACTACAATTGTAGAACAAACAAAACTCGCATGCATTGCTGCCGCAGGTGTAAATTGGTACGAACGCCTTTGAAAACTGTTTGGCAACATCTAGTAAAGCTAAATGTATGTGTACCCTACGAACCAGCACTTCCACTTCTAGATATGCTCCCAAGAGAACTGAGTGCGTGTCCACCCAAACACACTTACAAACTGTTCCCAGTAGCTTTATTCATAGTTGCCTAAGATTGGAATCCGTTCAAATGCTCATCAACAGTAGAATGGATTGTGGTATACTCATGTAACAGATTACTACACAGAAAAAGCCTGAATGACAAAGAATTACTGTTACATGCAACTTCATAGGTGACTCTCACAGGCAAACAAGGAGTGAGAGAAACGAAAGAGGGCACACTGTACTATTCCATATAGGTGAAGCTGAAGAACAGATGAAACTGATATTCAGACAGAAGTCCCAGGAATGCTGAACCCTATGGGATTCAGCTGGAGGGCGTACTGACTGGGAAGGAGTAAAATGTCGTCTTGATATGGGTGGCAGTGATGTACAGGAGACAATTAAGATGTGTGTACTTTACTAAGGGATGTTACAGCTCAATAATAATAATAATGATGATAATAATAATAATAATAATGTGCCATTGGTTTAGAAACTTTTTATTCAAAACAAAATTTTGGGTCTGCAGTGAAAATTATTATGAAGAGTTCTGGTATGAACATACATTTCATAAATGTGCCATGTAAACACAGGTGCAAAAATGAAGGCCCCATGATGCTCAAGAATTTGCTAGATAAACAAGTCATAAGGAGATCTTTTCCTTAGAGAGGAGAGAATGTTTTATATGGGTTTTTAATAAATAGGCGACTGTGGAGTAAGATATGTCTCTTAAGAATGCATTAAGGAGCGTAAGCACCTGTCTGTGGCTGCGCCTCCTGAGCCACAAAAGAGTGGGCGTCAAGGCCTCCAGTACTGTCCTTTTCACACAGACCCCTGACCTTTGACGCCCACCACGATCATCAGCTTATTTCAGCAGTCGTCTACTTCTCTTCTTCCAATCTGAATCTTACACTTCCTTTCGGTCCATTTAAAGTTCCGCCCTCTTTTATAATGACTTCCAGAACTCCCCCAGTGCACAGGGTCCCAAAGCTCTTTCCTTTCTTAGAATCACCATGATACCATGATGCCCAATACTATGTATGGCCTCTAACTGGTCTTGAGTTTATACTCAGTTATGTATTTTTAGCCTTAACCGATTTAAAAAGCATAAACATTATTTCATATAAATCATTAAATAGCTATAACGTGTCAACCTCTTTGAACACAGTGCTTTATGCAACGACTCTGAGAGTTATGAGCCGCTGTTGGACAGTTGAGAAACTAGGCAAGGTCAGGGTTAGCTATGGCCGAGAACACACCGCTGAAAAGTGGTGGAGTGGAAATTCAACCCCTGGATGTCTGAGGTGGCTAGTGTGTATTCAGCCTAACACTTCTCGGGCATCAGAAGAGGTGGCAAATTAAACACAGAATTAGGAATGTTTCCATTTTTCTTGGACGGGTTCTTTGAACAGACTACGTATTATTCTAGGCGTGCATAAAAGAGATAGTATTAGAAATAAGAGCTTTACTTTCAGACTTATTTCAGAGCACACCAGTTCATGTTTAAATGGTGCACATGTGTTCCACATGTGTGAAATGAGGTGCACGTTTGTGTAGTTGGGGAAAGCACAGTCATCTTTGTTTACTGTCCAGGTGGTCTATTCTCAGCAGAGAGTACAGAGTCAGAGTGGTGAGGTGCATGCTCCTGTGCTCTCAAAGAACTCTGTTGTTTGACAATTTGTGTTTATCGTGTATGCTTTTTAAACATCTGTTGAAATAAACCGATGTCTTGGAAGTGTAGATTATAATAGTAAATGCCTGTCTTACACAGTAAATCACTACCTTCATTTTATTATATCAAGTTGGAAATAACCAAATTTCATGCGGAATCTTAGGTTACATCAGAAAACATTATGTCAATATCATATTATGTGATGTAAGTTTTGTTTAAATTAATTTAAATTTATTTATAGTTTGACTCTAGATGTAGGACACTTTTCTTCCAAAGAACTCCATTCCCACCTTCAAATCTTTCCTCAAATCTTATAAATTTTCTCCACGAGGATTAACCTGACCATCCTACTTAGTACTGCAATCTGTAGTTCCCACCCCTAATCTCCTTTATCCTATTTTAAACAACTATTGTTTTCTAATACACCATATAATTTGCTGATTTATTATGGCTATTCTTTATTGTTTCTCTTTCCCCATTCACTTTTACATTCCAGGAAGGAAAAACTCTGTTTTGTTCGCTAATATATTCTAGGTACCTAGAATTAGCCCTGGCATGCAATAAATATTCACTAAAATCTCACATACATGAATGAATAATTGAAATTACAACACTGAAATTCATATAAAAAGCATGAATTCCCTCTTCACAAAATTCTGAATTCTGAGTTCAAACAGTTGAGTAAATTCAATTTTAGAAATCACTGGACAAAACACTTGGTATCAAGCATTTCATTTAGTTTGAGTCTTGGTTGACTACTGAAACATATCGCTTTTAAGCTTTTTACTTTTGGCACATTTATAGCCATTTGAGACATTCCCCCCTTTCTTAAGACTCTCAAAAATAGTTATCTATGTGCTTATTTATTGCTTTTTTATAAAAATTCTTCCAGCAATTTTTCTTACTTGTTTATGAATCCTTAGTGATAACTTGTATGTTCCTACTAAAAATGATACAAATGGCTTTCTTTCATTACTGAAGATAACCAGTCTATGAGGAAAGCATATTTACGAGAGAAAATGGGCAAATCCTACTGGAAAACTAAGAGAATTAGAGTTGAGGAATTCTCACCCAATAAACTTTTCATTTACTAGTCAGTCAAGCAGAATCACCTTCAGGAGTCATGAATTTCTTGGCTGATCTTCCTGGACACAGGAAGTGAACCTTCGTTTTATAGAGCGTCTCCACAAGCTGGAACGCTACAACTTAGTGGAAGACTAGATAACGGCACAAAATCAAATGCTACGTTGCGTGACATCAGATTTAAATTTCTGATTTCTTTTTGAAAAATGCTGTTATTTTGTCTGCTGCTTCCCAAATTTAGAAGATTATCTCACTATCCCCCACCCGTGTTCACCGCTTTGGCTCTCTGCGGATCCACAGCACAGGAGGGCCGGCAGTGCTTGGGAGGGCACCTGGTGCCCTTCCACTTGAACAAGGTTGTCTTGACCTTAGCATGACCATGGTAGCCTGAAAAGGTTTAAATTCTTCAGTCTTGCACAGCATTGTCTTTCAATGTAATATTTCTAATTCAAATCATAAAGTGTCTACTGCAGTGGCTTAATGAATGCAATATCAAGTGTGAAAAACTTTCTAAAAATAGACATGTTAAAGTACTCTGTTTGGTGAATAGCTGAAATGCACCTATCAAAAATCTGTGACATTCACGCTTCTTTTCTCTGCTGTTTGGGGAAGACATACCCTATGTGACAGCCACTAACAGTCAGGTATGAAGTCTCTTACCCCCTATCGTGCCAATTCCTGTAAACCTTGTGGCAGGGGTGCATCAAAGATGAGGGGAGGGAATTAATTAGCTAGGCAGATCCTTATTTACAGATATTGTCAAGAAAACAGTTTCTCCAGACTCTAACACACTTTGAATGTTTGCCCCCCTGCCATTCAATGGCAC
Source organism: Carollia perspicillata (assembly GCA_004027735.1). NCBI lineage: Eukaryota > Metazoa > Chordata > Mammalia > Chiroptera > Phyllostomidae > Carollia > Carollia perspicillata. The sequence goes on along the minus strand of PVKM010016028.1, from coordinate 4,123 downwards.
ATCTAAATGTGCACTGAAGTCCTAAACCCTCGTACTGATCGGAACCAAAGGCAGATGACGGGTGTGAAATCCCTCGTGTGAGAAGAAAGGCGCACTGTGGTGGGGAAGGGGAGCACTTTCGTGTCTCACCCTATCATCAGATTGCTAAGCTACAAAACTCTAGATAAAAGACATATTGGCTTTTAAGTTAACAGGGAATAATACACATGGTTAATGTCTATATGGATATTGTTTCTCAACAGCACCATCAAATTAGCTGAAAGAGCTCATGTGGGAAGGACGCTATGTGGCTATGCTGGAAGTTGCACTATATTTATGTAATTTTTCATCGTTTTGTGGCTGTTTTCCTTTTTTGTTTCTAATACCAACATGTAATCAAAGAAATAATAGTGTTTTACATAATATTTGGAAAAATAACTCAAAATTTTTTCTAGACATTGTCTATCTGCTGTGACTCATACTTCAAATGGATTGTGAAAATATGTTCTTTGCAAGGAGTAGCCATTGTAAGCATCTGGGCCAATGAAGCTGTCCGGAAGAGAAACTTCCACATCTCTAAGACCACTAGCTCTTCTTCTTTAGACTGCTACATACTTGGCGTGTTTTTTATTATCTTCCTGTCCCGTCAGTACTGGTAGCCTGGTGGCAGATCCCCGCGCCCCGGGCAAGACAACAACAGGAGGTAACACTACACTGAGCACGCAAAGCTAGTGAGACAATAGGATAGGGGAGAAGGGCCACCTACCCCGCTTCTGGTATCTGATTGGGGGTGGGACTAGGGGAAGGCAGGCACCTGCTCCATAGAGGTAAAGATGGCGGCAGGGGGAGGTGCAGTGTGGAAGAAAACTGTCAGTCTAGCCTGAGGAAAAGGAGGGATTGGTTGGAGACTGGACCCTCCTGAGCATATGGAAGTTTAAGGAAAGCACCTGCTCCAGCCCCCACAGGAAACTAACATAAATCCAGGGGAAGGAAGGGATAATCTCTCTTGTCTACCTAATGAACATACTGGCCAGTACGTCTGTGGGACCCTCTGGCCCCGGAAGGCATGTGGCCAATGTTGGCACTGGCCCTACATGTAGGTTCTGAGGACAGAGCCTAAGGCCTGCCTGGATGACCTATGGCTCTCAAGGGATGATGGTACTTTGAATGGGAGATGGAACTCTGGATACTGCCTTTGGTTCTGGTCTGGCTGAGGGTGTCTGGGCTTTCCTCTGGGTTTCCAGGGGAGGTGGGCTTTTGAGACAAGAGTCTGCCATTCTCCGAAATTTGTGCAGCATTTAAATAAAGACATACTTCCTTTCTCGCCAACCTCTGCCTCTGGAATTTGCCTATTGGTGGTGGCAGGCAGCTGCTCCTACTTTGGTTTGGTAACACCATTGTCTACGCTTTCCTTGTCTCTTTCCATCCCTTCCTTTTCCTTTTTACCGCAACATCATGGAAAGCATGGTCAAGGAAACAGGAAAACATTTAAGAAATCATTTAGACAGACTTCCCTCTACAAAGGTCTTTGGTTTTATGTCAGTAGATTGGAAACTGCATGTGTTTTATACCAGTTTCTCCTTCTACAGTATTGGATAGACTCTTTTTGTACTGGTGCACAATAAATAATGTTCAGCTTGTGGATACTGACTCAGAAAAAATGTAATTGGAAATTCGGAGAAAAATATGTGGTTACTGCGGTCCTTGTACATGGTATCTATTTATTTTGAACACAGCAGAGTTAAAGAAACAAAGAAAGGGAGTAAAAACCTAAGCTTATAGATACCGACTGCTGAAAGGCCTGTGAGCACACAGACACCATATTAGAAACTAGCAGAAGGTACCTCAATGACAGGTTTTTGTAGATGGTAAGACCTGCCTATAAATTTCTTATAACTTCTTATTTCTATTTGGAGGTGCTCAAAAGTGTATGATTGATTAGCTAATGATAAAAACAGGGAGTAAATTTTGTGTTACATGCACAAAGAATGCACAAAAGGAAACCTTGAGAAACTGGCAGTGAGGACATTCTGTTAAAAGCCAAGTGCAATGAAAGGAAAATTTATTTTACAACAGAGTAGAACTGTTTTTAAATGGGAGGTAAGAAGTGAAGGTATAAAAAAGGATACAGACACTAAAATTGGCCCCGAGCTATTCCCGCGACACCTGAAGAACAGCAGCAAATGAAAACTGATGGCATGTGTTAGGAGGTTTAAGACACTGAAATCAGAAGGAAAAGTAAGAAAACGGGAGGACAGAGGGGAGCTGGAGGATCAAGAGCTTTGGGAGCAAACAGGCTTTCATTTATAAACCAGTGAGCCAATCTGACAGGTGAGGCGGGCTGAGGCATTTGAAAGATCTTATTCAGTGGCTGGCATTACTGAATGCCCAGCTGGGTCTGAACAAGAGGAGTTTTAAACAGAGACATTGTTCTAAAGAAATCTTAAGTTTCACGTGCCCTCCAATGCGGCCTTATAAACCTTGAACAGCATCAATATTCACCAACCACCTGCAATCAGCATTACTGCAGAATTTGCTGGACACAGCAAGTCCTTGACAGGGAGTATTTTAATTTGGATAGCTGGCCCTCTACTCAGGACTTACATTTATTGATGATATGCAAATCAGCTCAGCTCAGTTCGGTTCCATCAACAGCATAGATTAAGTGCATCCTATCATGAGGATTATCTTGGAAAGAGAGAATGTCAACCTCAATATGCCTATGGCCTGGAGGTGAACAGTCAGCAGCTTCTGAGTGAGGGAGAGGGAAAAACAGACAAAGAGCATTTCATCCCTATTGACTGACTGGCTGCAGTCTTCCTTGGGTGAAATGCTTGATGACTTACACAAAATATCTTGGCCCAGAATAATTTTCTTTTTAACCATTAGTATACAACACGTGTTTTTACCAGTGAAGATGGATTTGTGACTTCTTGTCACACATTCTAAGTAAATTAAGTGTTAGTAAACGAAGAGCTAAAGGACTCAGGGAGAAAGATCACCAAATTGTATGACCAATGTGAGGAAAAAAATGGAGACCAGGATGTGCCCTATGGCTGATATTTTTAAGACTTGTAAGTCACAGATGAAAATAGCTGTTTAAAGCAAACCCAGAAATAACTCACTCCACAATGTAATTTAAAGACACTTTTAAACATGGGTGCAATTTCTCCCAATACATGCTATCCAACCTTCTTATTAAGATGCCATCAGTGAAAAATATTTTTAAAGTCTGGATTTGATAACATGAAGGAAAATGGTAAGTGTGTTCTTATGCCCTGATTACAAGTAAACTAACTGGTTAAGGGGTGAAACTCCATGGGGTGATTCAAGTAATTGTTTATGATAGTGGGAGTTGAAGACAACCGAGGTGTTCACGGCGAGGGGCACGGACAAGGCAAAGGCGGCAGAAGGAGACTTGGAGTCCTGCACGGCCGTTACGAGTTTTGAATTAAGTCAACATACAAAGGCATTAAATGGAAAAGGCATAGACAGAATGGCATCTCTACCGAGGAGAGGCACACATCAAGCGTATTCCAATGAGGATATGTGGGGGTTGGGAAAATGGAAATGGAGGTCAGAGCTAAAAGAAAAAAAATAGCATAATGTGAAACCAAAAAAGGGACTGTCATATTCTGATGATCATGCCCCCCTCAGAAGAAGATGATGAAGAACTCAATTCTTTGCACCTGTGGTTTAGAACGCCACCACCACCACCACCATCACCACCACCACCAACAACAACAACAAAAGATTTTGAAACGAGGCCCAGAAAAGCCATGGGTCACACCCTGCCATCACTGCCCCAGGAGCACCTACAGGGGAAGGACTGGGAAGGTGGAGGCCAGGCTGTGGCTCCTACGACTCCTAAGAGACTCCGCCGAGCTGTGCGAAAACACGAGGCTTCGCCTCTGTGTGATTGGATTCAGAAGTCCGAGGGGCCCACCAGGCTGCTGTGCATTTATGAAGCACCTCAGGTAATTCTGCCACCACGGGTTCATGGAGTACACTTTGAAAAAACTACCGCAGAGGATTTAAAAACTGGATTAAACTGTTCCCTCACCAAATGCCAAGGTATTCACTTCTTATGCCAATAAAACCAACAGGGGTTCCAAACACAGAGGGGTAAGGGGATCAAAGTAGG
>PVKM010016027.1:0-27249 GCA_004027735.1 Carollia perspicillata | reverse complement strand
TGAGCAAATCCGCTTTTTTGCAAGAGTTTGGGAGACTGTTTTTCTTCCTCTTCCTTTTCCTCAGTCCCTTTATAATAAATGCTTTTATAAACTCCATGTTAAAGGCACTTATTTGAATTGCCTGGCCATCTGCCTCTGGGCCCTCCCTCTGCCCTTCCTTCTAAGCTCCCGGGGCCCACGCAGCCCAGCTGGCTCACCTCTTCTACTTCTGTGACTTTCTAAATAAACTTTTGCTTGTCTTTGAAGAAAAAAAGCTTTTATTAGAGATTTAAAAAGTAAAGACACATCGCTCGTTCACAATATAATTGAATTTTCTGGAAAGTTTTCTCTCTATTGTGAAATTAGTTGAAAAGCCCTCCCAAACTGAAATACCAACGGTCAGCTCCACCGCCCACCTAATGGAGAAAACCTCTGTAGAGTATCTTCAACCAGCTGCTGCTTCAGTTTTTCCAGTACAAGAAGAATCACTACCTCGCAAAGCAATCCATTGCCCTGAGAGCATCTTTGTTTGTGAGAGTGTCTTTCTTTAAAAAAATTATTTATTTATTTATTTTTAGAAGGGAAGGGAGGGAGGGAGAAAAACATCAATGTGTGGCTGCCTCTTGTGCGCCCCCTACTGGGGACCTGGCCTACAACCAGGCATGTGACCTGACTGGGAGTCAAACTGGTGACCCTTTGATTCACAGGCTGGCACTCAATCCACTGAGCCACACCAGCCAGGTCCCCCACCAACAGTAGTTTTAATGTAAAAACCACAGTAAATTGTGTTTCTAAATAAAGATACTCAACACATGATAATATGATCACCTTTAATATAAAATCTAAGCAGATGACTTTCAACTTCTCTATATTTTACTAAGAAAATAAAAAGGCTCTATTATAGAAAGACACTCTAGCCCTTGCTGGCTCAGTTGTTTGGGTGTTGTCCTACAAAGTGAAAGGTCATTGGTTTGATTTGTGGTTCAGGGTACATGTGAGAGGCAATTGATTGATTTCTCTCTCACACTGATGTTTCTCTCCTCTTTTTCACTCCCTTCCCCTCTCTCTAAAGATAAATAAATAAATAAAATATTTTTTAAAGAGCTGCTGTTGGTGGGGAAAAATGAGCAAAAGCTAAAGCTTTGAAAAAGGATCAGTATTTTGTATTAAGTCAACATGTACCAGGACAGTCCATGAGCCTTTCTCTGAGATGCCTCATTACTTACCACCTCACCTAGGGTTGGGTTCAGACTACATCGGTGGTAAGTCTGTGGACAGTGGTTAGAATCTCATGTTCTCTCTCTCTCTCTTAGCCAAAAGAAAGCATTTTTAAAAAGTTAAACAAATCATTTAAACCCTCATTCATCATATGAAACTAGGAGCTTAGAGGTCTTCCCTGAGAAATATTCATGTAGAATCTACTATTTAATACAGAGAAGAAGAAAAGAAGGAGAATCTCAGATTATTTGGTCACTGCCCTCCAACTGGGATCAAGATAATAAGCTCTGTAGTGTTATACACTTAATGTATTCTTTTTCACATTTATATCTAGTTTGTGCTGTCCCTATTGACTGAGAGTTTCCTCCCATGTTTTTTAAAATTAATGAGAGAGAGAGAGAGAGAAACATTATTCTATTGTTCTCCTTTTTTATGCATTCAGTGGCTGCTTCTTGTATGTCCCCTGACCTGGGATCAAACCCACAACCTTGGTATCTGGATGATGCTCTAACCAATTGAGGTAGCTGGCCAGGGCTTTGATTTAGTCTTTGTATAGCCCAGTGAGCTTCTTTCTTTGCCATTGTTACAGATTATACCAATAAACCATCTCTCAAATTGTACCATTTTGCAAATGTAAATGTTGGTTACAAGAGCAAGGTGGTATCTAGATCAGCACAAATTAATCACAAACACCGAAACATCTGCTTTATTGATGGTGCTTCAACAGTATCACCTTTCCACATACATCAGGAATTATGACGGTATGATAAAGTCGCTCTTGTTGCTGGAGGGAATTGAGTGCAGGAGTTAATAGATTGGAATAAAAGACAAGACTAATTCCTAGTCTTAGTCTTGACATTGAACTTGGAAATATCTGATCGACTCTGTATTTGCCCATATAAAGACCACTACTGACAATTTAGCTGAGGAGGAAAAGCAGGCTTTTAGATTAAGGAAGGGGCCCTGGCCAGAGGACAGAGAGAAATGATACTATTATAACTATCATTTCAAAATTTTAGCCAACAGATCTTTTTGAGTAACCGTTTAAAAATTTAGAGATTTTTTTAAACCTTAATTTCACCTTTGTCTTGATTTAAGATCTCTGCTATTTCAAGATATCTGTCATTCAGACCTCCAGCACTTTGATGACTCCTTTACCCTGATATTGCTGGTTTGTATCATAGGTCAAGGTAGGGGACTGAAACTGCTCTACTGTCACCACCCATGGGGCCCCCAGGATGACTTGAAGAAGCTGCTCAGGACACTGTTAGTGAATCAATCCATCCTCCACGTAGGGAACCATTGTTCTGGTACAGTATATTCAATATACATACTTAATGGGTTACATTTATTTCTCTGTTGCTTTAAAATATTCTTATGTAAATGAGATGAAGTGTGAGAAAAAAACTTGATTAAATCATAAAAGCTGAAAACGTACCATGCAAGAGATAGCTATACTGTATTTTCAAAGTTGATTTCCTTGCTAGGAAATGTTTATAATTTGAGATGTAGAATGATATTTTGGAAAGAGCATGCGTTTTGAATCTGATTGTCCTAGGGTCAAATCTTGGTTCTGCCATTTCCTAAGTATGAAATTGATCAAAGTTATTTGGTCTTTCTGAATCTCAGTATTCTCAGCTATAAAATGGGGATCACAGTATGAAGGTTTCCTATGACAATGTATTTGGAGTAATCAAAAATGGTGGCCATTATTACTTCACAGTGTTGCTGATTTTATAGAAGCCATATTTCCATGAGGCTACCTTTATTTTTTTTCTTTGATATATATCAATAGCTGTCACATTTCATATTTAAAAATGAAATTGCTGAGCCCACTGTTCCTTCCATCTGTTTGAGTTAGGTATCATTTTTGTGTTCTCAGAACCTAACAAATGTGAAACAATTTACTCTGTAGTGCCACTTGGTAAATCACTTTTTCACTTTCAGGATATTTTTCAGTCTTGTGGATGAGAGGTCTTGACAATAGTCATTAAAGATATGATATCACTTTCACAAGAGCAAGGACGTGTGCCTTATGTCTTTGCTGAGCTCTGGTCTAGGTGGACTAATTTTAACATTTTTCTAAATCCACACTAGGATTTCACTAGAAGTTGCCATCTGCCTAGATTGGATCTGATTAGGCAAATACATAATTCTGAACTCATAAAGATGGCCTCAGTTACAGGAGCAAGTTAATGGGAGGATGTGGTGTTGTAGAGTTCCAGGAGGATAGGACAAAAGTCAGCCACCTGGGGTCTGATGCCTGGTGACAGTGGCTAAGTCACTTGAAACTATAAACGTCAGATTATGATAATCTGGTGGAGACATTATATGTCTGTTTAGCTTACTCATACATCACTCCAGAAGCGTGTGTGTGTGTGAGTGTGTGTGTGTGTGTGTGTGTGTGTGTATGAGAGAGAGAGAGAATGAATGACCATTTAAATGCTAAGTTGTTCTGAATTCCAGTCAATGAGCATGAGACACGGGGACATGAAGCAAGAGTGGCATCAAGTCAGACATTTCAAAGTTAGTCTCAGTTCCTTTTTGCCATTTACAGTGTAAGCGTCATGCTCTAGAAAATGGGATGGGATCGTGGTGTTTAAACTTATCACCCTTACTTTTTTGTAGAATATGGTGCCTAAGCGCAAGCCAGCAATTACATCTAGAGCTTAACCTGCCCTAACAATGGAGGAAAAGTAGGCTTTTAGATTAAGGAAGGGGCCCTGGCCAACTAGCTCAGTTGGTTAGAGCATTGTCCTGATATGCTAAGGTGGCAGGTTCAACCCCATGAGGACACATACAAAAAACAACCAATAAATGCATAAACAGGTGGAGCAAAAAAGTAATGCCTTTCTATCTCTCTCTCCCCACCTCTAAACTCAATAAAGAAAAAAAGTGTATTTAAAAAAAGATTAAGAAAGAGATGGAGCTATGTCAAAAAACTAAAAATGGATCTGCCTTTTGACCCAGCGATCCCACTTCTGGGAACTGAAAACACTAATTCGAAAGAACATAAGCACCCCTATGTTCATTGCAGCATTATTTACAATCAGCAAGATATGGAAGCGGCCCAAGTGTCCATCAGCAAATGAGTGGATAAAACAACTGTGGGACATTTACACAGTGGAATATGAAGCCACAGAAAAGAAAACTTTACCCTTTGCAACAGTACGGATGGACCTGGCAAACATTATGCTAGGTAAAATAAGCCAGTCAGAGAAAGACACATGCCATGTGATTTCACTTATATGTGGAATCTAATGAACACACGGACCTAACAAGCCACATAGAGACAGACTCATGGATGGAGAGCAGGGCGACAGCTAAGTAGTAGGGAAAGTGGGGGGTGGAGAGATTGAGAAAAAAGGAGTAATAGACAGGGACAACAGTGCGGTGATCACAGTGCAGGGGCAGGGTGGGGTGGAGGAGGGTTGAGGGTAACGGAAAAAATACAATGAAAAAAAAAGAGAGACCGTATGCTTGTATATTGTAGGGGCAGATTTAAGGGCTTTGTGACTAATTTTCATTATGTTTGATTTTTTTTACCTTATATGTTACTTTAGAATCTAACTGCTGTGCAAAATGCAATTTCCAATGCAATATCTGCCGTACCAAGGTTGTCCTTGGAATCAAATAAGATAACATGTTCAAGTGCTTTGAAAAAATTCAGTGTTATAAAACGTAAAATGCTCTGTCTGCTGGACGAGACTTGGCCAGGAATCCATTTAAATGATTTTACTCTGAGTTTTCACACCAAGAGTGAACTGTTGTTGAGGACAGGACAACAATCAGAACAGTAATAATAAGGATGGGAGCTAAGAAGATTAACTGACCACTTACCACACGTCAGGAAATGTGTTTAGTGCTTTAGGTGGATTATCTCTGTCAGGTGGCGCTTTGGGAGACGTACTTCTTAGATTTCTATCCCCCAGTCTCTCCTGGGGGTATGTCAGTTTCAAATACTCCATATACTTTCTGGGAAGCCTTCACATTATTTGTGTATGTTTATCTGTGTGTGTGTGTGTGTGCATGTATACTCAAGTAATTTTTTTCTTCTTATACAGCTGAATTTAATAACTAAGAGGTGCTAGGCGAGAATGTACTTACTTCCTATCCAACCTGTTTCCAGTGGGGAGGAATTTTCATTAGAGGACATGTGAGCCTTACTCTCCTACTCCCTCCTCCCCTGAGGGAGGGAGAATGATTTATTTGATTGGCGGATCTGGAAGAGGGCACAGGGAAGGCATTTGCAGATCAGCCACTCCTGCAAGTTTTGGACGTGCCTACTTGCAGAGAGAAGTCATTTGGGTTTTCAGCCTCTGCCACGCCATGGCTTTGGTAGAATATGCTCTGTACTTGTGGTTGAGGTCTGCAACTGTTTTTTGCTGCCTGTGACTGGGTAGGTAAGTCTGACTAGTTCAGCAACGATTAGCAAGTCCACTTGCTTACACAGCATTCATGTTAGCTTTCACTAGAAATAGAGCTAATGTTTTGTATCTCTGACTCCTGTGTCTGCTTCTCAATTGGCTCTAATTTTAGAGAGAAAAGAAAAGGGTTATGGGGGGAGGGTGGGAAGTATAAGAGGACTAAATGGCAATGGCAAAAATACAATAAATACTAACTTTTAAAAAAAGAAAAGAAAAAGGCTATAAGTTAACTATTTACAACCCTAACAAGAGGCAAGGTAAGGGAGTGTGAAGAGCACAAGAGTGGAAATGAGGTTGCTTAATTTCACATTCTAGTTCCATCCCTTACCAGCTATATTACCTTGTGCAAGTTACACTGTTTTAGTTACCTTATCTGTAAAATGGGAACAATAATAGTACCTACCCTTATAGAGCTGGTGAAAGGATTAAATGAGTTATACATATAAAGTGTTTATATTTTTTAATATACAAAGTGTTTAGAGTATTTTTGTGTATAGAACAAATACTCAACAATTGTTAGCTTTTCTTATTATGTTAATATGAATCTCTCAAAAGTATACAGTCTAAATGTTCGCAAATAATTTGCATTCAGCTTCTAACTTCCCTCCTTAAAATTGTTGGGTTGCTGACTATCAGCACAGGGGCCTTCTGTGCCCCAAACACAGTAAGTTGGCCTTGCTTCTCCCTTTTTCTCTATCTGCTACACTCCGCAGGAATGGGACTCCCAGTGGCATTCTCCGGGGACACTTCTAAACTTCTTTCATGAGGTTTCTGGGCCAGCCCACTGTGATCCCTGGTTTTTGAGAGTCCCATAGCACTTTGCCTGTCCTGTCCACCTGAGCAACTACGTGTGTGCTGTCATATGCGATGGCACGCTGAATGGGGCAGGATTTTGAAAAATAGACAGAATCACGGAATCACTTGAATGGCTCTCGTTAGGGTACAAACATGTTGCAGTAATATTGGGGGCAGAGTGTTCAACATTCAATTAAGGAAAATTTCATGTAGAAAAGTTGAAAGAATTTTGCAAAAAGAAAATAGCTCACTTGTATACTCACCATTCTACTTCCTTCATGACATAATTGATCCAGCTGTCCATCCTTGAGTCTATCCATCAGTTTATCTTACTTTTCTCATGCATTTCATAGTTGGGCGTTGCAGTCATTTTTTGAAATGCTGAGCTTTAATTCTTTCTGTGGAATTTCCTGCAACTCCTTTATTTCCTCCCGGAGAAGTGGAAGCACTGTTGCGTAGTGAACAGGATCTGGAAGCTGACTGCCTGGGCTTGAAATCCAGCCCTGTTGCTTGCTGACCAGCTTGTGGCCTGTGCAGCCTTACTTTGTGTCCTCGTCTGTAACAAGAGAAGAATAACAGTACCTACCTCTTGAAGCCGTGGCAATACATGTAAAATGCTTACAACAGTGCTTAGCCAGCACACACTTGTACTCATTTGTTAGGCAATGAACACATACTAAGTCATTTATTTCTCACCAAAACCCCACGAAGTACCATTATTACAAAACATAATAATATTAGCTACTGTATTATTATTTGTTATAGCAGAAATTCATAGAGAAAAAGTCTCTGCTTAGCTTTTGAGTTTTCCTGGAGTAGCTCAGTTGGTTGGGCATCATCCTGCAAACTGAAAAATCGATGGCTTGATTCCTGGTCAGCGCATGAGCCAGGACTATGAGTTTGGTCCCGGCTAGGACATGTGCAGGAGGCAACCAATTGATGTTTCTCTCTCACATCACTGATTTTCTCCCTTTCTTTCTTCCTCCCTTCCCCTTTCTCTAGAACCAATATAAAAAGGAAAGAAAGAAAAAAATTGAAACAGGTATTATGAAGTTCATGGCAAAAACTGGTATTTGGGGAAGGAAGGCTTTTTGTAAGAAACTCTGGGCTCTTTGCCTATCAAAAGCCTAAGTATTTGAAAAAAAGTTTGTTATGCACAGTTGATTTTGGAACAAAAGGTAGAGCCTCACCTGCCCGATTTATGTAAACTTTCTTAGCCTTGGGCAGGAGAGAGGAAAAGAACGGGGGAGGAGAAGATGAGGGTATCTGGGGCCTACCCTAAACCCAGAGGATTCCCAGAGTTGGAATAAATGCTCCTCTGCATAGATTTGGAGATTCAAAAGCAGAGGAAAATTGTGCTTCCTGTGAAATTTCTTTTGGCTCTTCCATGCAATCTTTCTTTTTTACTTTATTGATTTAGAGAGAGAAAGCTTTGTTGTTGCACTTATTTTGCATTCATTGGGTGGTCCTTGTATGCGCCTTGACTGGGGGTCAAACCTACAACCTTGGGGTCCTGGGACGATCGATACTCAGCTGGGCTGCCAGCCATGGCCTCTTTTCTTCCCCCTTTAATCCCATCCCTCTCTTCCATTCGAACCAGGACTGCCTGGTTCACTGCCTCAAGAAAGAGATCATAAGAAGCAAAATAAGTTAAATTTTTGGCTTTTGGGCACCAAACCAAAGACATGGCAAAACAAATTTTAAAAAATATGCTTGGATGAGTACAGTTGTTTCTGGTTCCAGAGAAGAAACACATTTTCTGGACCGAAAGAGATGAATGGTCCCAGGCAAATGGAGACAGTTGGTCATCCCAGTTAGTGGCCTTCTGTTCCTAAATATACTCGGCATTTACAAAATAAATTGTTATTGGGGTACATTGAAGACTCTAATTCAGTATTCTAGTAAGAAAGACAAGATTGGGTGACATTTCGGCGTTCTACTATATCTGACATACGTGAACAGCTGGAACGCCCCACATTTCTGGAAGGGATGCCTTGTTTGTGCATTTCTGGCTTGAATTACCTGCAACTTTCAATTACTTCTATTTTTGCTTTTAAATTTAAAATTATTGTTCTAAGCATTTATATGAATAAGCTATATAAAAATAATTCATACATATTATCTTCTAATTGTTTTTGTATAACCGTTGTAACCACAGAGCCATCTCAAAATGGTCCTATCCTGTTTGATGAAGGGCTGAATTGTTTTTCAGGGACAGCAGACCAGGTCCACAGTCATGCAGCTGGAGCATAGGCAAAAGAGAGAAGTTTGGCCTTTGGTTGCCCAGCAACCAAAGTCATCCCTGTCCCAGCCCCACAGTGGAACCAAAGGACCATGCCTCCAGGACAAAACCTGAATGAACACTTTGGGAAACCCAAGGTTCTGTTGTCCAGGAAGTTCCAGGGTTGACGCCCTTTTACCATACATGGACAAGTTCCAAGGTCCTCCAACTAGAACTTGCTCGCCAGCACTTCCACATACCTCTTTTCCCAGTTCCCGTAAAAACCTTTAACCTGTGGATTCCCAGTCAGGTTGCAGAGGGAGGCTACCAGTCAACATTGCTCTTTCACATCAATGTCTTTCTGTCTCTTTCTCTCTCTCTAAAATCAATAAACATATCCTTGGGTATATATTAAGAAAAAAACCCCTTAACCTAGTCTAGTGAGTAGGGTGCATTTGGGGCACCATTAGGGCTCCCATTTTCTTGATTGAACCCTTCTTGATCAATAAACTTTTCCTTACTCCAAACTCTGATATTTTGAGTTTTGGCCTTTTGAAGCCTTGGTCACATGAATTCAGGTTTTGGTAATACTGTGTTTATTTACCACGCAAAATTAAAAATAACTACTTAAGTATAAGCAGTAAGAAGTCAGAGTGGAGAGCACAGGCTCAGGAGCCAGACTCTTTGTGTTTGAATCCTAGCCTTGCCCGTTACTAGCTGGGTGATATTAGACAGGTTCTGTTTTTTCTTTTTCATCTGCAAAATGAGAATCAGAATAGTACCTACCTAGTAAGGTGGTGTGAGGATGAAATTAATTCAAACATGTGAAGTCCTTATAACAGTTCTTGGCACACAGTAGGTGCTCCAGAATTGTTAGGCGATTTGCAAATTCTTTACACGCGCGCGCACACACACACACACATTAGAGAGTGAGAAAGGGAAAGGGAGGAAGAGAGAAACATTGATAGGAGAGAGAAACATTAATTGTTTTCCTCCCCAATACGCCCCAACCAGGAATTGAACCTACAACCTAGGTATGTGCCCTGACAGGGCACTGAACCCACGACCTTTTGGTAGATGGGACGATGCTCCAACCAACTGAGCCACACTAGCCAGGGTGATTTGCAAGTTCTTTCACCCTACTAACTTAAGAGTTTATCCATAGTTCATTATTTTCATAATTAAGACTTCACTAAGAATTGGGAAGGCAGGTGAACATGTTTTCTCAGATAACATATTGTTTTTCCTCCTTTAAAAGGATTGTGCTGTGGACAGAATTGTGTCTCCAAAATGTATATGTTAAAGTCCTACCTCCCAACATGACTGTGTTTGGAGACAGGGTCTTCAGGAGATAAAGCTGACTGAGTTTGTAGGACAGGGCACAAATCTAATAGGACTGGTGATCTTATAAGAAGAGATTGACAGTGATTCAACAGAGATTCACAACCCTTACCCTGTGCACAGAGGAAGGTCATTTGAGGAACAGAAGGTGGCCATCTACATACTAGGAAGAAACTTCTTGCCAGGAACCGACCCTGCTGGGTCTTGATCTGGAACTTTTAGCCTCTGAGGAAATAGATTTCTGTTTTTTAAGCTACACAGCATGTGGTATTTTGTTATAGCAACATGAACAAACAAAGATAGATTGTTAATTATTGAGTACCAAAGACTGAGAAAAACTCTAAAGAGTTGTTTATTTGCCAAAGAATGGGAGCAGTCGCCCAAGTTTTCTTACCCCATTCTACCCTGCACAAAGGCACCTGATGACTGAGCAGCGTGATGAAGTAGAAAGTCTGTCTTCTTTCCTTCACATACACATTTTTCTACCTGCACTTGATATTCATTTTAACTTGATTGGAGTATCTTCTCTGCATCCTCAGCACTCTCTGAAATAGCCCTGGCCTTGTAGGACACCAGAGGCAATGCTGTCCCCTTTCACTTTTATCTGTCATCCACACTTACAAGGTGTGTATTAGATTAAAACCAGGCCTCTCAGATAAACCTTGAATTCCAGCTCCACCACTCACTACAATGTGCGCTTGAGCACGTTGTTTAAATGTTCTATGCTACCCACCATTTCATTTTCTAATCTATTTGGTTAAATAAAATACATACTTAATATGGCTGTTGAGAGGATTAAATGAGATAATATTTATAAACTCCTTCCACATTTTACGAACCTTGGGGACAAGAACCATATCTTTTTTGCTCTGGGTTTCTTTCTTTTTTTTTTTAATGAATAAAACTGGCTTAGCCTGGTGTCTGGCACATAGTAAGTGCTCAAGAAAAGAACACAACATGTATCGCCTTTTCTAGTGGTCTTCAGTTGCTTTTGCCTGCCCAGCATCTATTTGCTCATTTTCTAGTAGCAAAGCCTCAGGTTTCCTTTGTGCAACTTCCCTTCCTTCATTCTCAGTTCTCACGGTTCTGGTGGGGCTGACCCCATATCTGTGTCCCACAAATTGGTATGTGGCCCGGGCTTGGCCCAATTTAGGCCAATGAGAGACAGGCCAGGTCTTTTTCTGGACCTAATGTGAAAGACACTCTCTTTCCATCTAGGTTGCCAAGTTGGTAAAAGGTAAGCTTGAAGCTACTGGTGGCCTTCTTGTTATATGTGGGAAGAATCTACCCAGAAATAAAGCCAAGAGGAAGAAAAGTGGACCTAAGGGACAGAGGGAAACTGATTCCTGATGCTTTCTGTTAGCATGTGGGTCCAGCCAAAAGTAAGGCAAACGCAGTGTCTGTCTTTGAAGACCTCATAGATAGGATAGGAAAAGGACAATGTAATTGGAGGGGGGGCAGTCAGGCTGTCACGGAAACACCAAGGCAGTATACCTGACCAGAACTTGGGTGAGCAGAGGTAGGTCAGGGAAGACTTCTGGACATGCAGGAAGAGACAGCTAAGTGGAAATCAAAATGATGAATGCGAGTGCTCCAGGTGAATGGGGGTGGTGTAAGGGTTGGTGTGTGTGAGTGACTAGAAAGGAAAAGAATGTAGGAAGGAAAAATAATGGCTCAAAGGCACAACGGTATGGTACTTTCAGGGAATTCAATATGACCAAAACATGCAAAGTACTTTTCCAAACACAGTTTCAGTCTGTCATGTTAACTCTTTCACAATGAAAGCAATGCACCAATTAGAATGTGTTCAGGAGAGAGGGAAAGGGAGGGAGAAAGAGAGTGAGAGAAACATGGTCCCCACTGGGGACCTGGCCTGCAACCCAGGCATGGGCCCTGACCAGGAATCGAACTGGCAACCCTTTGATTCACAGCCCATGCTCGACCCACTGAACTATACCAGCCAGGGCTAAACAATGAAGACATTTAATGGTCTACAGGTAGGCAGGCCTCCCAAGGCTGGTACTGTGCATCTGTAATGTCATCCAGAATCTGGCCTCTTGCCATCTCTCTGTTTCACCATTATCAGCTTTTAGTCATTGTGCATATTACTTTTGGTACCGAAAATAAAGACTTCTCTCTCACCAAAGAGGTTCACATCCAAATACTCAGAACCTATGAATATATTACTTTACATAGACAAAGGAATTTTGTAGATGGGATTTTGCTGAGGATCTTGGGGTGGAAAGATTACCCTGATTTACCCAGATGGGCATAATGTAATCACAAAAGGCTCATTACAGGAGGGAGACAGGAGAGTCCGAGTCAGAGATGGAAATGTGTTGACAACAGGTCAGAGAAACAGAGAGATGTGAAGCTATTATGTTGCTGGTTTTGAAGATGGAGGAAAGGGCCGTGAGCCAAGAAATGCAGGCAGCCTTTCAGAGCTGGAAAAGCTCTGACTTCTAGAACTGTAATAACCATTTTTTAAGCCACAAAATTTGTGGAATGTGGCAATAGAAAACTGATACATTACCCGTGGTTGCAAGATGGCTGTCAGAGTTCTAGGTATTACTTTCATATTAAATATGGGGAGAGGGGTAGGGGTTAAAAGGGCAGAACATGCTGCATCTACTCTTCCAGTCAGGAAAACAAACTCTCATGGGTGACCTACCAGGTGATTCCCACCCCCCCACATCATTGACCAGAACTTGGACATGATGGCCACTTCTAGCTGTAGGGGAGGGTAGGAAACAACATCACCTTCCCGTCTCTTATGTTTTGTGGCTGGATTCAACTCATTATTATATTTTGAAGATTTTATTTATTCATTTAGACAGAGGGGAAGGGAGAGAGAAAGAGAGGGAGAGAAACATCAATGTGTGATTGCCTCTCACATGGCCCCCACTGGGGACCTGGCCTGCAACCTAGGCCTGTGCCCTGACTGAGAATCGAACTAGCAACCTTTTGGTTTGCAGCCTGAGCTCAATCCACTGAGCCACACCAGCCAGAGCAGATTTAGCTCATTATTGATGAAAGCATAAGAGGGTTGTGCTGAGGTGTAAAACGTAGGAGTACTTGACTGAAGATGCCTTTCATCTGGGAGAAAGGGTCATGGGAAAGTCTTGGTCCTATGTGCTGGGTGTCGTTTGTCCCCAAGAGCCTGAGGCCGAGTGTTTGTGTATCTCAAAAACTGGGCTTCTCATAACCGGGGGTTCAGGTTGGTTTTTTTGGGAAGGAGACAGATATCATCTTCTAAAAAGAGCATCTGAGAGGAGGCTTTGGTCAGGTAGTGCTGGTGTGTGCTTTGAAGCAGAGCCAGGAGGCTTGTGTTCTCCTGTCAGGCACTGGTGGAGAGGATCAAGTCTGCTTTAAAACTGTACCCAGGCTGGAAAATTACAGCCAGAACAGCAGCTCTAGAGAGTACAAAATAGGATGGGCTGGAGTGGAGAGGGGAAAGAGAGGTAAAGCCAGTATACTCTTAGGGATATAATACAGAGAAAAATCGCTATTATTATTATTATTATTATTTTATTTTATATTTGCCAGTGTTCATCTGTTTGTTAGTTCTATGCTCAGTGAGAGGCAGCAGTAAGATTGGTTATCATAATCCAAAAGTTTGGGTAGATGTCTGGGCAAAGAATATGGCAACTGTAGCTTTTGACAAAAGATCAGAGGCCTGTTATAGTGTACCAGGAAGAACACACAGCACCGAGAACAAGAGAGGGTGACTTTGGCAGCGAGAACAAAGCTAAACAAAAACTAAGTTGCCTTCAGTAGGGATCATGCTCATTGGCATGGGCTGGCTCGTAGGACTGTCCAGCTCATTCTGGCTGTTGGGTAGAAGTTTGTTGGAGCGGCCTATCCACAGACCCGAGTGGGGTGGGAAGCACTACTCTTGATCGTCACCCCCCACCTCCTATATATACACTCACATGTATGCATAGGTGTACATGTGCAAAGATGATTATTGCATCGATGTTTGTAAATAACAAAAATGCAGATACTGCCTTAATGTCCATCTGAAGGGGCCTGGTTAAGTAAACTACACTATATCTGTACAATGGAATGTTCCAAGGCCACCTCTGTGGCTGATGTAAGTAAGTCTTATATTATATTAAGGGAATCAAGCAAGATGCAGAGCAGTGAGTAGAATACACTCCCATATGGGGGCTCTTGTATCTGGGAATAGGAACTAAAGTTCTGGGGAAGGAAGACATATTTTTGCTTATACTAATTTTTTTACCAGGTGTATTATTCCAGTTATTTATTGCTATATAACAAATCACCTCAGAACTTGGTGACTAAACAATTATTTTATTTTTTTGTTGGATAGAAGTTTTAATAAGCAAGGGAACTTATATAAGAGGCTTGTCTTGTCCAGCAGCAAGCTTAGTATAACTCCGCGCCCACCTGCCAGAATCTTGTAAGTTTATATGGAGGTCTTAATGAGGTTCGGTCATTTACACAGTTCAGAGGGTCTCAACATCATCTTGCTTTCTCAAGGCTGCATCCTTGACATGGCTCCGGCTATAGGAAAGGTGGGCAGAATGTACGTTCCAAGGATAGGAGAGAGGTAAGGAGCCTGTGGTTGCTTGGGTCCAGCTGGAGTTAGTTAACTGGCAGTCTTATCCTCTTGATGACTACTTCCAACTCCCAGTCCCTAGAATCCAGTGTAGAATATATTTGCATACCATGCTTTGCAGGGATCCTCCTGTTAACGTGTATTTTTAGCTACTTAAAATGTTTTTTTTTTTCTCTCCTGTCCCTTTTCTTTTAATAGCACCTTCTTTCACTGGGAGAGGTTTCTTCTACTCCATGTGATGTTTATGAAACTATGAATCTCATTTTTAGAGCCACGTACGTTTGTGCAGGTATAAGCACACAAGACATAGTAGAGCCAGTTTTCTCTTTGCAGAGTAAGACAAGCATGTGCTATATGTGGCCTTCTATCTCTTCCTCAAACGTGCCAGGTGAACTTCTCATGGGGTCTTTTCACTGATGACCCCTTGTACTGGAAAGCCCCCCTCCCAATATTCCCAAGGATAGTTCTGGCAAGTCCTGCTAATAATGTAAAAAATACACCGTGGCTAAAAAGACCAGTCTTCTTTTCCTTGCAGGTTGAAATCTTCCAAGGTTTGCTTTCCTCCATCTGTGCGCTGCCTCCTCCTCCCACACCAAAGCTACATGGCCATTGTTCCAACTCACACACCCCTGCGCTGCATCTTGTCCTTCATCCCATCTAAACAACTGTTTTATTTGGCTATAATTCTAAGGGTCAGCAACTAGGGCTGGGCTCAGCCAGGCAGCTCTCTTGGTCTTCTCTTAGCCATGTGGCTACAGTCGTCTGGTGGCTGGACAAGAGCTGAATGATTTAAGATGAACTCAGTGTCTGGCTGCTGATGCTGACTGTCATCTGAGCCATCTGTCTCCAGCATAGCTTCGGCTTCTTGATAGGATGCCTGTGTTTAAAGAGAACAGGAACCGAAGCTGCAAGGCCTGCTGAGGCCTAGACTCTAGAGGAACTCACACAACAATACTGGGGCCACATTTGTTACTGAAACAAAGTCATAAGGCCAGCTGAGATCAAGGACTGAGGAAATAGAATCCAAGTCTTATTGAGAGGAGCTGCAAAATAGTTGTGGCCATTTTAAATCTACGACATGCACACATTATATACGGGGTACTGAGCTGAAGGTCCCTGAAAATGGAGAAAACCCCATAGCTATCACTTGGGGGATGAGGGAAGCAAAGTTGTGCCATTGGGAGCTACTTTGCATAGCTGAAGAATTTGGCCAGTGTTTTAACAACGCTGAACAGCGGTGTCTGAGCTCAGAGCTAGGGAGATGGGCATGACTGTAACCCGTGATGTGATGTAGTAGGAGGGGCTTCCTGTGCCTGTGAGAGCAGCTTGGAGGTGGCTTCTGTGTCACAGGGCCATGCTTGCCCAGGTTAACAATGGTAGCCGAGAAAGGCAGAAGAAACCAGACTACTGGCAGGAGTAACCCAGGGTGGGAGAAGTCAGAAATAGGGTTACAGAGGAAGATCCATGCTGGGATTTAAACCCAGGCACAGCAGCCATCCTGGGGCTTTTTACCACATGGTTTGGCAGTGAAGGAGGGGGCTTTCTTGACCACATGGCTTAGAAAGCAGGAAAACAAGATATAGCAGCCATGCGGAGCTCTCTCTTGACCAGGCAGTTTGAAAGGATGCTGAAGGATTCTCTGACCTGCCATAAGAATGCAGTTTTGGATTAAGAACAGGAACCTAGCTGAGCTACGAGGACTTCTATTTTCTTTTCCTGATATATGGTACCCCTGACTGGCCTGGTATGACAAGGGGATGCAGGACTGTGTGTTTGTGGGTGTTTTAAAGGTACTTCGGGATTTAATGGTAACATTCTGGCATTAATCTGAACCTGTATAACTTTTGAATAAATAGTTCCTTTCCTTTTTACCAAACTCTGGCATTGAGAGCCACAGTTCTTAATACAGTGGTGGGCATAAAGAACCTAGAATAACAAAAGACCCCTGGAGGGGGGTGTTTCTGTAACAATTACTTTTTCCAATAAAAGGCTACTTAATTAAGGCATAAGTATTGGACTTCCAGTGAAGATGGCCACATAGGCAGACATGGCTCACCTCTTTGCACAACCACATCAAAATTACAACTAAAATATAAGATAATCATCACAGAACTGTCAGAAATTGAGTTGAGTAGAAATCTGACAACTACAGAATTAAAGAAACCACACCCATCTGGACTGCAGGAGGGATGCAGACATGGAATGGGTTGGTCCCTTATCCATGTGTGTTGGATAAAAATTTGGGAAGGATATTTTGGGAGTGAGGAATCCCAGCTCCATACAAGGCACTCCAGCCAAGGGTTCCTGTACCAGGAAGAGAAGTCCCAACAACTTCTGGCTGAAAAAAACAGTGGAGATTGAGTTGGTGGAAGCAACTTCTGGAGCCCCAAGCAGTTCCTCTTAAAGAATCTACATATGGTCTCGCCTACTCAGACTCACTCTCTAAGCTCCAGAACCAGGGTAGCAGCTTGAAAATCACCAGGGGTATACAGGGAGAAACTGAAGTGTCTGGTATCAAGGCAAGCAGAGGCCATTGTCCCTTTTCTAAACACTCTCACCACAGGGCCAGCAAGCTGGTGCCATATCGGAGACTCCATCAGCCTGGATAACACTCTTTGACCTGCCTTGGAGATCCCAGAGACTCTGCTGCACCCAACTTATGGACCCACCTAAGCTGCTTTTCCATATGAATGGCTAGTCTTGGCTCATGCTTCACAACTTCCTAAATCCTATCAAATAAGCAACAGCTGACCTCAGCGAGCCCTGGGCCCAGCACCAGCAGAAGCCGACCTAGATTTATAGCTTGGCTTCACCTGAGAATCTCCAAGTCCAGCCCAAGCAGCAGCCATCTCAGATTGCTTTGTAGCTCAGGCAGGGTGGCCCCAGGGAAAGCACAGGTGGGGGCTGACCTTGGTCTGCACCACCTAGGAAACCCTAGGGCCAGTGCAACCAGTGGACAGGTATAGATCATGTCAGAGTGCCACCACCTGCCCCTGCATAGCTGATCCTCCATGGAGGGCAGAGGTTGGTAGTAAGTGGTCACAGCTAAACATTGTGGCTGACTGGCCTGGGTAAATCCCTCCCATTGATCTGCCAATAGCAACCAAAGCTTAACTATGAGAGGAAGGTGTACTCAGCCCACCCAAATGGTACACCTCAAGTGCCCGGCTTGGGTTCTAGGGGAGGCTGTGCCAGTGGACCCTACAAGACACCTACTGCATTAGGCCACACTACCCAGACATGGAGTCACAGCAGCTCTACCTAATATATAGAAACAAACACAGGGAGGCTGCCAAAATGAGGAGACAAAGAAACATGATTTAAATGAAAGAACAGATCAAAACTTCAGAAAAAGAGCTAAACAAAATGGAAATAAGCAATCTATCACATGCAGAGTTGAAAACACTGGTTATATGGATGCTCAAGGAACTTAGTGAGGATCTCAACTGCATAAAAATGATCCAGTCAGAAATGAAGGATATTGTGATTGCTGGGGAGGATGGTAAAGGGGACTAAATAGTAATGGAAAAAAGTATAATAAAGATTAAAAATAGCCCTTGCTGGTGTGGCTGAGTGGATTGAGTGTTGGCGTGCAAACCAAAAGGTCGCCAGTTTGATTTCCAGTCAGCACATGGCTCGGCTGTGGGCCTGGTCCCCAGTGGGGGGCGTGTAAAAGGCAAACATCACACATCCATGTTTTTCCCCTTCTCTTTCTCCCTCCCTTTCCCTCTCTCTAAAGATAATAAAACCTTTTAAAAAAGATTAAAAATAAAAGAAATAAAGGATACACTAATTGAAATAAGGAAAAATTTACAGGGAAACAACAGCAGAGTGGGTGAAGCCAACAATCAAATCAATGATGAAGAATGCAAGGAAGCAAAAAACCAATCAGAATAATAAGAAGAAAAGAGAATCAAAAAAAAAAATGAGGATAGTATAAGCAGCCCCTGGTACAACTTCAGGTGTTCCAACATTTGCATTATAGGGGTGCCAGAAGGAGAAGAAAACAGCGAGATATGGGAAATCTATTTGAAAAAATAATGAAAGAAAACTTCCCTAATTTGGTGAAGGAAATAGACATGCAAGTCTAGGAAGCACAGAGAATCCCAACAAGATGGATGCAAAGAGGCCAGCTCCAAGATACATCATAATTAAAATGCCAAAAATTAAAGATAAAGAGAGAGTCTTAAAAGCAGCAAGAGAAAAGAAGTTAGTTACCTGCAAGAGAGTTCCCATAAAGAACTGAGTTCTTCCAAAGAAACCTTGCAGATTAGAAGGGATTGGCAATAAGTATTCCAAGTCATGATAATCAGGATGATAAACAGGCAACATTGCTCTACCCAGCAAAGCCAGCATTTAGAATTTGACAAATCTAGAAATTTAATTTTAGACCAGAAAAAAACTAAAGGAGTTCATCATCACCAACCCATTATTACATGAAATGTTAAAGGGACTTATTTAAGAAAAAGAAGATCAAAACTATGAACAATAAAATGGCAAACAAAAGTATTAAAGCTATTTGTAATACATTTATAGGATTTTAAGAATTAGTGGAACTTCGGAGATTATCTAGTATAAAACCCTCCAGTTTTTTCTCCAAAGATTTCATTTATTTATGTAAGTATATTTTACAGATTATGCTACTATGGTTGTTCCTTTTTTTCTCCCCTTTATACCCCTCCACCAGGTACTCCCCTTCCCTCCAGCATCCTCTCCCTTAGTTCATGTCCATGGGTCCGTACATTTAAGTTCTATGGATTCTCCATTTTCTATACTATTCTTAACCTCCCCCTGTCTATCTTGTACCTACCATTTATGCTTCTTATCCCTCTATCTTTTTCCCCATTCTCCTCTTCACCCCCCTGCTGATAAACCTCCATGTGATCTCCATTTCTGTGATTCTGTTCCTGTTCTAGTTGTTTGCTCAGTTTGTTTTTGTTTTTGTCTTCATTAGGTTCAGTTGTTGATAGTTGTGAGTTTCTTGTCATTTTACTGTTCATAGTTGTGATCTTCTTCTTTTTCTTAGATAAATCCCTTTAACATTTCATATAATAAGGGCTTGATGATGCTGAACTCCTTTAACTTGACCTCATCTGGGAAGCACTTTATCTGCCCTTCCATTCTAAATGAAAGCTTTGCTGCATGGAATAACCTTGGATGACGATCCTTGCTTTCCATGACTTTGAATACTTCTTTCTAGCCTGTTCTTACCTGTAAGGTTTCTTTTGAGAAATCAGCTGAGAGTCTTATGAGAACTTTTTTGTAGGTAACTCTCTTCTTGTCTCTTGCTGCTTTGAAGATTCTCTCCTATTTTTAGAGGGAGGGACAGGAAGGGAGAAAGTGAGGGAGGGAAACATTGATATGAGAGAGAAACATCAATTGGTTGCCTCTCATACCCACCCCAAAGGGGGAACAAACCCACAACACGTGTGCCTAGACTGGCACTCAAACCAGCAACCTTTTGCTTTACAGAATGATGCCCAACCAACTCAGCTACACCAGCCAGAGCAATACCCTTCAGTTTTACAAGAAAACTGAAGTCAGAAAGGTAAAGTATCTTAGATAAAGTAACACAGTCAGTTCCTCGTAGTGAAATCAGAATTAGAATTAGATCTGACTTTCAATCTTGTCCTCTTAAATCCACACTAGTGGCTTAAATCCACAGCAACCTTTTGCAAATAAACCTTATTCATGATCCTGGATCAAGAGAACTTGACAACTTTTTAGCCTTACTGCTCTTGTAGTTAAGAACTTTAAAGGTTACATCTCAACCAAGTAAAGGAAAAGATTAAAGAAAGAATTCAATCAGTCTGATAAAAGTAAAATTGGAATTTTAATTATCTAGTTTATCTAGCTTTGGTGGTCCATTTTTTTTTAAAGAAAGCTAGCCTTAGTGTATTTGTGGAATAAGCAATTTACCAAGTCATAAATAACTTAGTTAAAATTGCTTTATAAAATGTTCAGCTGGTGACCGTGCAGGGGGAGACTGTATGGCAGATGAGATCGCCAAGGCTCAGGATGCCTTGCCTGGTGGTGACGTGATCTTCAGGAAGATCCTTTGGAAAGAAATCTCAGCCAAAATCATTTCTGAGGATGACCAGTGGCTTGCTTTCCATGACATTTCCCCTCAAGCACCAACACATTTTCTGGTGAAGCATATATCCCGTGTTTCTGCAGCAGAAGCTGCTGAGGAAAGTCTTCTTGAACATTTAGGGATTGTTGGCAAGAAACGTGCTGCTGACCTGGGCCTGAAGCAGGTTGTCACACGGTGGTGAATGAAGGCGCCGTTTGGGGGCAGTCATGTTCATCTTCATGTTTTGGAGCTCAGCAGATAGCTGAATTGACCTCTTGTTTAAGTACCTTTTAGGGATAATTTCCCCTTCTCTAGGCAATGATATATTAAACAGTACACTTATTTTTGCCTTATATGGATAGGTTGAGGAGTAATTTGAAAAACCTATACATAATAAAAGACACTGTTGCATGGTTGGAAAAAAATGTTCAAATAGGTCTAGAAGATTTTTCTTTGGGGGATGTTTTTAAAACCAAATGAACTGTCAAGTACATTGAAAGCTGGTCCCGTTGGCAATTCAGTCTTCAATTAATGTAATATGGATTATTAATTGGTTAATGCATTTTTAAATTAATACAGCAAATGTTTACTGTAAACCCACTGCTTCAAATACTGTGCTGAAAATTGTAAAGGATATAGAAAAGAATAAGGTATTTACTGTCCTCTTCAGCTTAATATCCAGTTGCAGGCAAATATGAGTATAACTAACTACAACACGAGGAGGAATGAACTAGACGCTGTAAGGGAGGTATTAGCAAAGTGGAATGAGATATAGGGGAATGATTATAGTATGCTGACTGGGCGGAGTGGGAACATCTACGTTATTATTTGTGGCAGAAAGGAAAAAGAACTAAAAGAGATTTTTTTTTTCTAAATTTAGAGTGACTAGGAGAATTTCCACAGAGAAAGTTAAAGTTAAGGAATTCAAAAGGCTTAAATGCTTAGGATGCGTGTCCGAGCTATTGGGAACCCTCACAACAGATTGTCTTTTTCCCATCTAAGGGGACCTTTTCGGTACATACAGTTCTGAATCAGAGAATCCTTTTAATTACTGCCATGCATAGATCTGGATTAGATGGAGCCTACAAGCAATGAAAATCAAAGTTTTGGTATGCTAAATGAGCAAAAGCATGAACGTAGTCCTACTAACAGGATTCTCTTTTAGCAGACTTACTTCTTTTTTGGATTGCTTCCACAGAACCATAGATTATAAACCCTGATGAAAGAGAGAGGAAGATGAAGGAAAATAATTTCTTAATTTATTAAAGATTTATCTCATGCTCATTTATTGATATTTTCTTTGTGTTAAAAATCATCTACATAAAAAAGTAAACAGTAAGGCAGAAATTTCTTAACAACAACAGTCATGGCTGGTGTGACTCAGTGGATTGAGTGCTGGCCTGTGAACCCAAAGGTCGCTGGTTCCATTCCCAGTCAGGGCACATGGCTGGGTTGTGGGTCAGGTCCCCAGATGGGGGCATGTGAGAGGCAACCAGTCAATATATTTCTCACACATTGATGTTTCTTTCCCTCTATTTCTCCTTTCCTTCCCCTCTAAAAATAAATAAAATATTCAAAAAACGCAGAAGTTTGCCTAAATTGTAAAGACAATAAATAATAAAACATCTAAACTGTTTATTAAAACATAAGCCTATATCCTGACAGGCGTGACTTAGTTGGTTGGGCAGCATCCCAGAAGGCAAAAGGTGACTGGTTTGATTCCCGGTCGGGGCACGTGTCTGGGTTGTGGGTTCAGTCTCTGGTCGGGGTGTATGCTAGAAGCAACCAATCAATGTTTCTCTCTCACATTGATATTTCTCTCTCTTTCTTTCTCCTTCCCTTTCCCAAAGGGAGGGTAATTTGGATATATTTCTCATTTGGTTATAATTTGGGTATATATCTAAATATTATCCATCTTATCCAAATTATCCAAATATAATCCAAATTATATTTAGATATATATTATACATATAATATACATATGAAAGAAACATAAGCCTATAGACCAGTCCTTTCAGAGTCTTGAAACCCTGAGAGCAGGTTGAACTGATGTGATGATAGAGTTTTAACCAGCTATTGTTGCTCTTTTTTGGTTTAAATAAGACTCCTTTTATGAGTGCCTATGTTATTTTTCAGCATCTGGTCACCTTATGATACGCAGGTGTTAATGGAGCACAGGAAGCATATCATTGAATAAATATGAACACTGTATTTTTCTTGAGGGACAACGCATATTCTTGGAACTTTTATTGAGTTACATTTTACTAGCCCTAAAATATTTAGAGTTATGTACTTAAAAGATACAGAGCATAGGTATTACATCCACGAAAGTATCTTAGTCAGTGAATGTTCAATGTAGCAGGTAGAGATGAACTTAGCACGTCTTGTAGACTGAACTAGGAACAGACTCTTCAGCCATAAAATGCACTTAACAGTCTATTTAATAGTGGTGAGGTCCTTGAAAATGCAATATCCATGCTAATCTCGCCTTTTTCTAAATCAGATGAAAAATAGGTCAGCGAGGTAGCGCCTTCTCTTTCTATTGAAAGTGTGACATTTAATTTATTTAAACAACTATGAAAACTTTGTTAATTCAATATAAGATAGGCATGCTGAGAAAGTAGAGAACTTTATTAAGAACACAAGGTTTTTCCAAATTTGACGTGGATGTCATAGATCTCAGGACTTGAGAAAATCTCTACTTGGGTGGGGATTGCCGTTAAATTAGTCACATCAAAGAAGGGCCAGAGGAAAAACAAAGCAACTCAGAATGTAATTAAACCTCACACTGTGAAATGGCTTACAGGACTTGAGTATTTTACAAAAGGTGTGGCACATATTAGAAAAGGAGCCCCAGAGAAAGGGTTTCCATTTCCCTGATGCCTCTAGGGAAAATTCATTTGTGAAGAGAAGTGTATACAGATCGAAAGCTTCCTTCAGAGAGCAAACCAAGCAAGCAGTCATGTTAGGACTTAGTGTAACTAGATACCAGCTTTGCTGTGTTTTATTTAAACCATAGTGTTCTATAGAATTATTTGTTGAGGGAAATGCAGGGTACTTGATCTATTGTAATTGCAGTTCATTGGGGTCTATTTTGGAGAATGACTGTTCACACTTTTCCAGTCCCTTTCCTTTCATTTATTTGATAGGATTTAGTACTCTCTGGCCCCACCCTCACAATCAGCCCAAATGTATACCTAGGGTAATGCTGGAGTTCGAATCTTTCCCCAAAACAGGGATAAAGAACAAGCACTCCAGTATTTGAAAAGTGAACAAAAGGATACTCCACTACAGCTTTGGATAGGGGTTTTGAAAAAATTTTAACAAAAAGTTTCTTATTATCATACATCTTTGGTTTGCAGATTTGGGTGCGGTAATTGAAGGTGCTTTCCTTTCCCTTGCTCTCTTCTCCAAGATCCTGAAAGAAATCTTGGAGGAGACAGAAAGGGCACCTAGAGGTTGTTCCTCCTGCTTAACTGACTACCACGGATTCAGTAACAGTTTAGTTCTATTCTGTTCCACTCTTTTTTTTAAAATTTTTTTATTTTAGTTGTTGTTCAAGTACAGTTTTCTGTCTTTTATGTTCCGTTCCATTCTTATTCCAGAAAACTAACTCCATCAATTATAGAAAATAACTTTTTATAGATTGAGCTTTTTCCCTCGAAATCGGCCTTTACTGCATATCCAGGCAAGATTATTTTTCTTCACACCATCCTAGTGCCTGGGTTCTTTCCTTCATTTTATGAGAATCATTCAGGTGATATGTAGTAGCTACTATGCCTGAGCACATGTGGTATCTCATTTGGATCTGCGTTCCTGGAGGCAGAGTGTTACTGCTGACCATACCTGCCATCCCTATTCTCATTAAAACCAGAACCCAACTCACTGTAAAACAAAATGGTGATAAAACATAGTTTTTATTTTGTGTCCCACCCTGCTCCTTGGTGCTCTTTTTTCGTTGTCAATCTTAAAAAAAAAATTGGTGTGCAAAAGCAAAAAACCAAGTAGGGAGAAAAAAGCTTTATTTTGTCACTTACCTTGTTTCTTTGGTATGGACTTTCATTCTTCACTATAAATGAAAATTTTTTTAAAAATCTGACTTTAAATCTTGATGTACTTACTGTAAAATTTACAGGTTGGAACCTCCTACCATTTTGATTTATATGATTTTAAAGTGGAGTTCTTATCATTTTCCTTGGGGACACTTTTTGGTTTGAATAGTACTTACTGGCAGGTTGCCTCCTTTATGTTTAGCCAAAATTGTCATTTTCAAAGACAGTTTTAGACAAGTACCATGCTAGCTCCAGTTAGTGCATCTGTGTGCCACGTAACAGAGTGTGACAGTCCACTCAGTTGTGAAAGAGACTGGAGACACAGTAATAAAGTAGCATTCATGTCATCACATTGCCTTTGCAAATCCACCTAAGCACTGACTCAACAGTGTTACTCATTACTGGAAATTACAGATGTTCCTAATTCTTCAAAATACATTGGGTAAGTCATATATTATATATTTAAATTTAAATTCAAAATCCTGGGCTGAGAGAGATGTACATTTGTAATACTCCTTGGAGGTTTGGGGACCATGAACCAATGAATATATTATATTGGCATATTAAAGAACTTTTTTTGTTTTTTTTTAAGATTTTATTTTTTTTTAGAGAGGGGGAAGGGAAGGAGAATGAGAGGGAGAGAAACATCAATATATGGTTGCCTCTCACGTGTCTCACTTTGGGGACCTGGCCTGCAACCCAAGCATGTGCCCTGACGGGGAATTGAACCAGCGATCCTATGGTTCGCAGCCTGTGCTCAATCCACTGAACTACATCAGCCAGGATAAAGAACTCTTTTTATCAATAAAGATATAAGCACCACCCTGTGTTTTAATAACATTTAAAAATAAGAGTTTTTAAAAAGCTTATGATTTTATAAAATGTAGACTTCCACACCAAATTATATCTGTGGAACTTTATAGACTTATATTTTCTGTCTTATTTGCATCTAGAAATAAAGATATAAAAATATGAGTGTATGTTCTTAGAATTGTTCCTAGATTCTGTTACACTAACACTGTTTGAACTATGTGGGAGGAAGCTGTATTAGTTCTTTTATTATCCATACTGACAAAATTATTTTTATATGTATATTATATACACAGTTACATTAAAAAAATCTGTATTTGTATAGAAATAATTCCAACTGGCATCTGCAACTGACAGTAAAAATAATGATGATTTATATTCTCCCGAGCTGCATGTAATGTTGGTCTATAAACTCCTTAAGGACAGGTTATTTACTCAATAAATATTTGTCAGATAAGTAAATATATCCATAGGTAATTATAAATTAACTTGATTAGCTTTATTTAAGCAGTACAGAAATTTAAATCACTTTATTCACAGCAGATAACAATGCAATTTAGGTTGATTTCACTTTGGTCCCATTCAAATAGGAGGTTGGTTTTTGAGGTCTCAAAAGCAATTTCTGTCATCTGTAAATAAGGCTGTTTGGTGGTTTGCAGTCAGGGGGGCTGCAGGTGTATGTTTGTATGTACAAAAGAGAAGGAGAGGAAAGGTAAGGCAAAGAGGAAGGACAAGGGGGCGTGGGAAGAGAAGGGAAGCCGAAATACTCTATAGAGAATCTTTCCTGTATCAACTACATTTGGCTACCTAGTGGAATAATTTATATAACAAAGGCAGAATAACCGTTTGATTTATTTTTCTTTACTTACCAGATTGCAAAATAAAGAGTGGTTTACTAGCTTCCTCCATTGGAGACCTTTTCCTTTTTTGAAGTGTCATTAGGAGCTCAAGAATTCAACAGACAATTCAGCAGTCAATTCACATTTGATGTGTTTCAATCCACTGTGTTTCTTATGCTTACTGATGCTCAGTGTGTCATATCTATGGCCAGTGGTAGTCTCTTCAAATTGGCTCCTGAGTCTTTTTGACATTGACCCTAGTGGTCTTTGACCGTTTCCTTGATATCTGATATAACAAAATGTTCCAGATCTATTATTTTTTAAGATTTTATTTATTTACTTTAGAGAGAAAGGGAGGGAGAAAGAGAAGGAGAGAAACATTAATGTACAGTTGCCTCTCACATGCCCCCGACTGGGAATTGAACTGGTGACCCCTTGCTTCACAGGCTGGCACTCAATCCACTGAGCCACACCACCAGGGCCAGATTTATTTTTGTACATTTGTTCTCCAACCTGTAATTAGCTATTTCTACGAGGATCCCTGGTTCCTTTTAATAGGAATGGTATTTCAAGACCACAATCTGTGCGCTAAGGATGCTCATAGTTAAGTTGGTCTTTGTTTTTAGTTCTTTCAGTAAAAAGACCTAGGAAATGTGTTTTCTTTTTATTCCCTCCCACTTTTCTCCCTCCCTTCCTCCCTTCTTTTTTCCTTCTTCTCTTCCTGCTTCCTCGCTCTTTCCCTTCTACTCTGTCTTCCTTTCAATAATTCAATAAAATAAAAAATAAGTCCATACTGATATTTAACTTCTATCTTACACTTTTAACTCATTTTTCCCATACCAAGAATTCTTGCATCAAAACAGCAGGGATGACAGAATTTGAATATCATTTAAATCTTTATTTTCTTTATCC
>PVKM010016026.1:0-27283 GCA_004027735.1 Carollia perspicillata | reverse complement strand
GCTGACGTGGCCAACCCATGCCGCCCCCTAGACCTGTGCATCGAATGGGCAGGGAGGATCTCTGAGGAGTACTTTGCACCGGTGTGTGGCCTCCCTCGGGGACCTTTACTTCTCTTCTGGGAATGGCCCCATATCATAGAACTCTGGGGATTCTCATGACCGACTAGTGCAAGAGTCCTCCCTGGGAGGAAACAGCTCTCACCTGCCTGGGCTAGAAGACCTCTGGCTCCCTCGAGAGACTGATGTGCCTGGTCAGTACCCGAAGTTTCTCTAGGGCATGAGGAATAAACTTAACTTGTATCTTGTCATCCTCAAATTCTTAGTTCCTGAACTTCTACAAAAACCGCGAAAATCACCCATTCGTTCACCAGGCTATTATCTCCATGGCACATCACGGGGAACCCAGAAACCGTGGCAGCTCACAATACAGTAGAAAGATGTAGAAATAGAAAAAAAAAAGAAGAAAAAAGAAATATCTCTAAAAGAGGTATATTTTACGTATGTTAACTGCTATGAGAGTTCAGAAAGATTATTTTCCCCAGACAAAAGAGGGGCTTTGTGGGTATGATGTTGGAGCATTTTTTTTTTGGCGGGGGGTGGGGGGTGGTGCTGCAGTGGGGGTTAGAAATGTGGAAATAAGAAAGGACTTTCTGAGGGAACAAAGCATTATGAACAAAGTGAGTAAGAAGGAAAATATAATTTTTATATAAGGAGAGCAGTAGTATCTAGTTCAGTTTGGCAGTACAAAGAAGAATTAAAGGAGAAAATCCAGAAAGAATAGACTGCAAGATGCCATTTAAAATACAGGCCTACTCCCAGGGAAGAGGCCCTAAGGACTGATGTGTGTATGTGCAGCAGAAAGACAACCGCGCGAGTAGTACCTACAAGTAATGCACTGGGTGGGGGGGGAGTCTACATGGCTGGAATGTGTCTCTGAGGAATGCACCTCAGCTATTAACAGCTGCTGCTGTCCGAAAGGGCAGGCGGGGGAGTGGCCCATGGAGGATCCAATACGTTCACTGCAGCTTTCAGGGCTGGGAAGAGAGCCCCTGAATCGAAGAAAAGTAGGACAGGCAGTTCTGGGCTTGCCAGAAAAAACAGGGGGGAACCCCTCCCCCCCAAATACCCAACTACTCCTTGAACGACAGTAGGTTTTTAAGGCTGCCTAATCAACTGACCTGTAATGAGAAAGCTGAGCCAAAAGCTAGTAGCAGGCTGCTAATGGGCTTCCTAGGACCCACAGAGCGGACTTGGAATCCTACTCCTGGTTATTCTCAAAGTACATGAATGGGCAATGGGAAAGAACCACTTTAAAGTTCTCTAATGTAAGCTCCCTGTTTCGATGTCCTCCCCCTGCCCCCGAAAAGTGTACTATTTATTGTTAACAAGCCAATGTGGCCTAAAAATCAAAAATTACAAATGAGGCCTCTGATCAGCTGGCCTCTGGCTCAACACGCCATCAGGAAATGTGGATCTTAATATTCAGTCCAGTGAATCACAACCTTGTGCACATATTCACTCCAACGTACAAAATACTCAGATTTACCCACACTTTGCGCAAACTGCATGACCAATACCCAAATCTGATACATAGTTTGTCAGTCATTCTTTTGAGTAAAAACAGTGTCCCATGGAAAATAGGGCTAGTTAGGCTGACTGGCAAATGTGCTTTTCCCCGAAACCAGCAGCGCTGTTAGGAAGCAGCACAAGGGCTCTGTGCCCATCCGCTCTGTCACAGAACAGTAAAGAGGCGGACACGCAAAGGTCCAGCTTTAATAAGATTAGTAATCTTACCGCTTCCATGAGAGTGTTGGAGTGAAACTGGCTTTCTTTTTAAACTGCAGCCATGTCACTGTTCATAATACAATGACAGTTCTTTGATTCATGCTAAGGCATTGGCAGTTCTACCCATCACTGTTTCTGTCAATCAGTGTTATTTGCATTAGTATTGTTAGTATTAATAACAGTATTATCAGTATTACTTTGAAAACAGTTTTGACCTTGCAATAATGAAAACAGATCTCAAAAAAGAGGACGTGAACCCTGAGATGGACCCTTCAGGAGAGGCTGTGGTAGAGCTTAAGAGACATGAGGTCGGAAGCCCTCAACTGATTTCCTGCATCTCACCAGGTGGTTGGCTGACATTGAGTCCCAGAACCACACTGAGCCTATTTCTTCATATATTCAATTGGACACTGACCCATTCCCACAGGGTGGTTCTGAGAAACTAGAGCGTACTGTCACAGTTCCTTGTGGCCCTACAGCCCTGTGAGTGTCATGTCTTACAGACCGATGAAGAGAAGAGACAGGGACTACCTGTGGTGATGCCAGTGTTTGACCGGAATACCTGCAGCATCCCCAAGTCACAAATTTCCTTCATCGACTACTTCATAACAGACATGTTTGATGCATGGGATGGTAAGACAGATTCTGTTTTGTCCACCACACAAAGTATTTTGTTACCCTTTAGAATGACTACCTTTAACAACATAGACTGTTTGTGGCCGGGTATGGTGGGGTGCATGTGCACTTTTTGTGTCCCCAGCACCTGGCATGAATCTTGTACACAAAAGACTCAATGGATGTTTGATAAATTGATACACAAGCCTTTACCTCTTCAAAGCACCTCTTCCAAAGCTTACAGCAGTTTCATGCTATCACCAGAAGAAACTTTAGAAAGAACACAGAATGTATTAAAAGTGTATACTGAATCCAATTCTTTTGGTAATGGCTTTTCAACTTTTAATGAAAAGGACCACCTGTTTGTATTTCAGAAACAGTGTTTAGTGACTATCTTCTAGTGCTGTGTGTTCGCCTGCAGCCTAAGGCCTGGCCTTGGGTACTTCTCCAGTTCTGATCCCCAATTTGTCCCCCAGAGCCCCAGTCTTCTAAGCGCTTCTGGGATCTAACTTAATAGGTTTCTTTTGATTCTATGTCCTTGCAGCCTTTGCACACCTGCCAGCCCTGATGCAACACTTGGCCAATAACTACAAGCACTGGAAGACATTAGATGATCTGAAGTGCAAGAGTCTGAGGCTCCCATCCGACAACTGAACGAGGACAGAGGCGGGGACCCCTTACCCACAAAGAGCACGGTGACTCACAGGAGTGTAAAGGACAGGCTTTCCTTTATGATGAAAAGGACAAGTGTAGGTCAAGGAGCTAATGTTTGATATCTGACCTTGAATCATGTAAATCCTCTAATTTCACTTTTAAAAAGTTATATTCCATGAAAAAAAATGTGTTCTTTATATAAATCACATAGTGACAGAACAAACACATGGCAAAATCCTTTGCCCTGCTGTGACTCTGTGTGTCCTCGTCAACCCTGGGGCTGAAAGACTACACCTAGCAGGACACAAGCAGCAGAGACCCGGTGCCTCTGAGCCCGTCTCCCTGGATGATGATGACCAAGTAGCTTAGCTAGTGTTCAGCTCATGTTACCACAAAAGTCACCACCACTGTTTAGCATCATTATTTTCCTCAAGAACATTGGTCTGAAGAACTCGTAAGACTATCTAAAAAAAAAAAAAACCAAAACTATAAAATGAGCAAAACAGCAAGGACCAAATTATTGATACACTGGTTAGCTTCACAGCCTCCATAGTTACGGGGTTCTTCCGATCGATGTTACGACACCTAAGTTAGCCATGGCCTGGAGTGTGCCTTCTCTAGACTGGTCTCAGCAGCCCATGCAGCCCTCTGTCCTGTAGAAGGCATTCATCTGAACAGAAAGCCATCCATG
Source organism: Carollia perspicillata (assembly GCA_004027735.1). NCBI lineage: Eukaryota > Metazoa > Chordata > Mammalia > Chiroptera > Phyllostomidae > Carollia > Carollia perspicillata. The sequence goes on along the minus strand of PVKM010016026.1, from coordinate 23,538 downwards.
ATGGGGAAGGGAGTGACATTCGTTTTGGGGAACTCCATGAGATTCCCTTATTTCTGGTTAACAGAGGCAGTCACAAGGCACTACAGTGAGTATTATATAAAAGCCATCAAATCTGAATGCCCTTGGATAAGCTTTTTTTAAAAAAGAAAAAATTTATATACATTTGCTGTTTGAAGTTTTTATGAAATCAATCTAAATTTTCTGGAGAATGCTGTACCATGTACCATCTACATGTATGTATTTGGGGAGGGGCTAGGGGAAGTTTTAAGATTCAGATGTTTCCGCCTATCTATATTTGTGATCATGCCGTTTTTCCTTTAATGATGTAAAAAAAATGCAGGATGTGTAAATATATCAGAATATAGACACGTGGGGAAACAGTAAATATTATTAACTGTATGCTAAAAGCTTCTAAAGCACAAGTGCATATTTTTATACGGCTCTTTTCACAACTTTCTGTGATCTACATGAAGTCAGACTTGAAATTTTCCCTTCTCTTTTACTGGCCAACCCTTCTCTATGTATTATAAATATTAGAAACTCAGTAAACAAAGTATCTTCATTTTTCTTTCAAATTCTCTGTACTCCATGCTGCATTTTTAAGAGGTATAAACAGAGACTGGAGGAATTGAATCAGTAATTACTTCTTTCAAACAAAAATTGGAATGTAGAACACTTGAAATTAGTACACAGAAAGAAAAAAAATTATTTATCACTCATAATGTGCCAATGTTTTTTTCTATGTTTTGTACTAAGAAATGGAAACATATATGACAATACCATGCACAGAAGTATCTAAATTATTTTTGTTAGATGGTACGAGAACTTGCTTGAGCAGGACAGCAGCTCGCTTTGTACTGTAATGCTGCATTATGTAAAGTGATGAAATGTTTCTGTGAAGTACTTGTAACTAAATTCCTATACCCATTTTATTTACAACAGCTGTTTTTATTTTACCTCCCCTTTGGCCTAAATTTTTCATAATTTCAAAATTTCAGTTCCGTGTCCTTTATTTCATGAATCACACACTTTGTTTTCAGAACACATTAAATTCAGGATGTCTGAATCCCATTTTAAGGAGCTAAGTAATTTGCTTAGGCTTCTTCAGAAGCTTGCTTAAGGCAAGGCCATCTTTTCCTGACCATCTCTTTCAGTTCCATTTTGTAAGTAAGCAACATTTATCAGGTGTCTCACATTTTCTCTATGAATGTTAAAGCTTACTCAGGGGAATGTCAGATTAAGTTCATATTAACTTAAATGCTTTAAAACTACCAGGTTCTAAAACTTCAGCATAGCTCTGCTCTTTATCAGAGGAACCCACAATGGTGTAATCTTCTGAGTGGCTCCTTAAATAGCCCTCTCCTCCAAAGAGTCATTTTATTAGAATAGTCTTTCAGATGGATGTGTATCGGATGGTTATAAACTGTTATAATTGCCTCTTACCCTGAGTTGTTTACTAAAACATTCTATGTTGAGGGGAGCTATACTAATTTAGGAAAATGCAACACTATCTAATAGCAGAGAGAGGTCATACTATTACTGCCATACATACCAGAAGAAAAAATTAGAAAACATTATTACCTGAACCAGAATGATGACCCTATAATTTAGCTGAGTCATTTTTTACTTCCAATTTAAGATTTGCTTGCCTTCAGGGTCAGGACTGGTTAGTCTTATGGGCCAAGATCAAGCCTCATCAGTTCAATCAGAACCCATTCCAGTTGTGGAAGATAAGTGGAAGGGATGATTTTAGACTCTTGGTTGTGTTATAAATACAGCCCGAGAAAAAGGTAATGAGGTATATTATATAGTTATTTGCAAATATAATAGCATTGAAAACTAAGATAGAAAAAAATGCACATTGTATATATTGACCTCAATTATAATTGTATTCTAAATTAGGGCATTCATGAAAGCAAAAACCATGAGCTATAGTGAGTGGGTCGGAGGCATCCCTCTGGACCAAGAGTGTCAAACTCATTTCCCCTGGGGGCCACATCAGCCTCGCGGTTGCCTTCAAAGGGCTAAATGTTATTTCAACTCCTTAACAGTTAAGGAGTAGTTACATTTATACAGTCCTAAAGTTATTTCAGCCCTTTGAAGGCAACCACGAGGCTGATGTGGCCCTGGTGAAAATGAGTTTGACACCCTTGCTCTAGACATACTATTTTCTCCTGGTGATAAACTAACTAGAACAGGAGTGTCAGACTCATTTTCAACGGGGGCCGCATCAGCCTCATGGTTGCCTTCAAAGAGCCAAATGTCATTTTAGGGCTGTATAAATGTTAACTACTGCTTAACAGTTAAGTGAGAGCTCTGCACTGCCAGAGTAGAAACAAGGTGCTGGGCCGGATAAAACAAGGTGGAGGGCCGGATTTGGCCACGGGCCTTGTGTTTGCCACCTGTGAACTAGAGTATAACAACAGGGATTTATGTGGTACTGATGGTACTATTTGCTCCCAAAACTTACCTGTGATTTTTATCACTCCATGTGAATAGAATACTATCACAAAATAATAACCAGAACAGATTAGGAAATAAAGCAGTTAAAAATCTGAGTTTCTCATATAACTCATTGAATATGTCACAAACAATTCAAGAAAATAACTTTGTTACAAACTCATGACCTAATGTAAAATTTCCCAAAGAACATGGTAGCTCCTAATGGAATGAAGTCCATCTATAGAGGGAAATTAAAAGCCTGAAAGTGATTCTGAGATATTTAGTCAAATTGGCCAACAGTCTGATGCGCTCAGGCCAGAATGCACATCTGCCTGGTGCTGGCTACTAACCATGTTCCAATCTCAGGATGAAAAACCAGAGTGCTGCCTCTGTGACTCCTCGAATCTGCCGCAATGGCAAGCTGTTGGCTCAAAGGGAGTGCTAACTTTCCTATTCATAGCCCTCTATTCCCTAATGGAGGTAACAAATTTTGATACAGTTCTCCATAAACCTGTCTTCATTATAAATTAAATAAATGTGGACATTATTTGATTGTCCTCATATGGTAGTTATGTAAGCCTTTATCTCTGATTCCGGTCCTCTTTGCTTTGTTTTTAAAGCCACTCAACGATGGTAATGGACTAGAACTAACAAACTGCAAGGCCCTGCTAATCTGGGCCTCAGTTTCCTCATTTAAAACATTATGACACTGGTCTGGCATAGATAATCTTAGCTCTTCCAGACTTTGCAGGCAGTTGTAGAAGCAACTGTCAAAGGTAAAACTCAGTAAGTGAACAACCTATAAAGATTCCATCTAGAGTGTGTGTGATGAATGCTAAATCTACAGAAAGTGCTCTTTGAGAAGGATCGGTCCTCTGACAGCGTCCATCACCTTGCACATACTTTCACAGGATCCTTTAATTAGCAGTTTAAATTTAAGAATGACTCCAATACTAAACTCACCTATTCTTAATGTATGGAACACTTTCTAATTCTTATTCTTTAGTACCAAAAGGGAGAAAAAGTGCTCCGATACAAAGCTACTGGGTGATGAAGATGATTAAATGTCAGTGGCCACGGCAAGTGAAGGCTTTCTCAAGCATTTCAAATGTGAGTCTATGGGGGGATGAACCAGGCACTTTGGACTCGGACTGGAAACACTGTAACTCTCCACTCACCCAGCACGTGAGGGGCAGGCAGTGCGGGTGCAGTGCCAATCCAGCCAATGGCTGTTCAGGCCGATTCACACTGGGGAAAAATACACCCTCATAAGATTCCTACTGGTTTGAGTTTATAGAGATTTTAGTAGCTAGAACTAAAAAAATTAAACAAATTAGTTGACACCAAAAAAAAAGCTGTAGTTAAACAGTGAGAGATTCAAGTTTGCTCTATAGAGCACTGATGATTAGTTACTAAATACCAAGGAAATTTGTAGGAGAAAGGATATATTTAAATTTATCACAAGGATTCTTAATTAAATGGGCTCTAAAGATAACCAAGGAATAAAAAACCCCTAATTAACACCACAACTTTACTGCTCTACGTGCACCTCCTCACGAGATCCAAGTTCCAGCGAAGCAGCGCATAGAGCCGCACTCACCGCCCAACAGAAGCCCACAGTGCAGCCATCGCGCGATCTCCGTTTCCTGCCAGGCAGGAAGAGTTTCCTAGCGGTCTCAAGGTTTAAGTTCAAGTTCTGCTGCATCCTACCTCTTCTTCAGGGGGTTTCTCTCCCAAAATATCTTCTATAATTATCACGTGTATTAATTTCCTTAAAAGCAGGCTTTTAAATAAATAAATGTTTAAAGGAATGAACAGGTATAGTTAAAATATTCATTTTGGAGAACAAAGTATTTCAAAATCTAAAGACTAAATTAAAGAACTATATGCAACTTTAAAAAAATCTTAATAATCAGATGTAACTAGAGGTAATAAAATCATACTAAACAAAGTAAGAGGTTCTGAGTACTATGCTCATTAACCATAAGATCATAATTTCTGGTATAAAATTAAAGCATAACAATATTTTTAAATTGTCTGTAATGATTCTATGGTGTAATTTAATTCTGTGTCAACATATATTTATTTGTAGTATGATCTTCAAAGTTCCCTTTTTGAAAATTTCCTGCTAAAATACTTGTGGTATATTCTTTGGTGGATGTACTCACACCTAAGAAGTAACTTGTTGCTGCTTTGCCTACAAAAAAAGAATTCACACAATCAGAAGTTTATAAAGTGACAAAAAATATATATTACACATTTAAGTGATCAACGTGTTAGTGGTTTTCAGAGTATTACCCTATATTTGATGTTCAAAGTCCATGCACATGTATTCCAAACCCCCTAAACTAGACAGCAAGATACAAGTCACCATTCTCCTCTAATTTCTGAAATAATTTTAAACTGCGCAATCCAGATTCTCGTTCTCCATTTTTCCACAAAATGATGAGATGATCAGCAGAGCATGTCACTAGTCCATGGTCTTCAAAGTATAGAAACATCTGTAAAGAAATTTAAAACAAATACCATATGATCTCACCTTTAACAGGAATCTAATTAATAAAACAAACAAACAAGCAAAATATAACCAAAGACACTGAAATTGAGAACAGGCTGACAGGGACCAGAAGGGAGAGGGGAGGGAATTTCAGGGGAAGTGGGGGAAGGGTTTTCAGGAACAAGTATGAAGGACAGACGGACAAAAACAAGGTGGGGTGGAAATGGGAGGGAGGTGGGGAGGGCTAGGGGTGGGCTAGGATGGGGATAAAGGGCAGAAAACTGTACCTGAACAACAATTAAAATAAAAAAATGATTAAAAAATTCATATAAAGCTCAGTCATATTCTAAAATTATAAGGTTTTGTAATGGAAAAAGACAAAAAAATTTAAAACTACTGCGTATAGGAACTTTAAGGACAGGAGAAGTGGCAAAGTTAGATCAACACGTTTGCTTGTAAGACATGTATCCTGGAGATGTACTGGGATGCGAATATAAAATTCCTTATCATTTTCCATGAGAAATTCTATTTTTAAGTGTGGATAATAGTCATACAAATACATACATACTAAAAACATAACTATTAGACCAATATCCAGTGTTTTCGTAGTCAGTACTTCAACACTGCTCAACTACAGACTTATAACAGCTATTTTTGTAATGTACATAAATTTCCGAAGTAGCTTCTGAATTTTACCATATTATTCTTCAAGTACTGTTTTTAAGATTTTGTCAGAAGTCCTGCCTGCCAGACCTATTTTACTTAATCATTTATATTTGCCTCATTATTTATACACAAATGGCTACAAAAAAAAGGCTAAATTCAAAATTCTCCAAGATAAATACTGGCTTCAGGTCTGTAAATAAAAGGAAATATAATCAGTCCATCCATAAGCATTTACTGAGTGTCATCTACATGCTTATGGTCCCTACCCTCCAGAAGGTTCTAATTCAGCTATAACACCAAATCATAGCTGCAGCAGTCAGGACACCAATGAAAGACTATGTGATCAGGTACTACGCAGTAATGCAGATCAGACTGTGATTTGCCTCAGAAATTCAGAAAAAGGGGGCAGATCAATAATAACTGAAATTGTCAGAGAAAGCTTCAAAAACATAAACCTCTCCAAAAAATCCCCAGGGGGGCAGGGAGGTCATACCTCTGGAAACTAAGAACAAGAAGAGAGTGTTGATGAGGAAGCAGCATGAACACTGAGTGGAGAGCAGGCATCAGAGAGGAGAAAATTGAAGCCATTCAAAGGATGAGCGCTCATCCAAGGAAAGAATGAAATAAAGGAGAGAAATAAAACAACAGGATAGGAGTTTTCTCTGAAGTAATTTAAACATTTCCAAAGATAGCAGGATGAGGCCTCGGCTGATTATGTAGGAGTGAAGGCGGTTATTAGAACAAAATTCCTCAGCACATGGAAAAGACAGAATTCAGAACATGGAGAGGTTGGGTTGGAGTACAGATGGAAATCTGATAAAAGGAATGAGGAAATCCGGCAGACAGTGCCTACGAGACAGCTTAGAGCAGGGGTGGCAAACTCATTTTCACCAGGGGCCACATCAGCCTCATGGTTGCCTTCAAAGGGCCAAATGCAATTTCAGTTCCTTAACAGTTACGAAGTAGTTACATTTATACAGTCCTAAAATTATTTCGGCCTTTTGAAAGCAACCACGAGGCTGATGTGACCCCAGATTAAAATGAGCTTGACACTAGGGGCCTAGATTTTCTCAATGAAGCCAGAGATACTTTAAAAAAAAAAAAGCTTAAGTATCAAATACTTTCACTCAGGAAAATTCTTAAGAATCTGACGTTTCTATATTAGGACAACAAATGTGCCGCTCTGAAGACTTCCCCACAACTGATAAACCTTTAATGGGTTCCTATGATTCAAAAATAAAATCCGAACTCCTTAGCCTTACATTCAACGGTAGTCATAATCTAACGAAAACTACTTTCCCAGGCTTATCTCCTGGATTAGAGTTTGTTCACGGAAAACCAGTGCTCCAGCCTAGCGAATACGCTCCTTGCTACCAAGAGCTCCTACTCTTGCCCTCTACCACACTCCACCCTTACCACTCCCAAACTGTACTACAGCCAAGCAAACGAAGTCAAAGTTAACAATGAAACAACAAAGACCGGGCTACTTGTTACAGGCAAGCACAGATGAGTACCCAACATCTGGGACCATCTATCCTATCCAACTTTCAAGGTTCGGCTCAAATCTCAAACCCCATTATCTTCCACTAATCATTTTCTTGTAAGTCCTGAATATTCAGTCTGCTGTGCCTCTGGGTCCACATAAGAAGCCTAGATTAACAGCGTATTGGGTCTGTATCCTTAGATACTTTACCTACTAAAGAATACGATCCACGAGGGAAAGCACTGTATTTTATATCTCTTTGTAAACTCCACTGTCTAGTACAATGCCTGAAATATGGGAAATGCTCCATAACAAGGGTGGCGCTTCCGCTCCTAAGAATAAATACACTTTTAAATGAGAAGTAATTTGTTCCTCCCTGGCTATGAAACAGGGAAGAACAATTTAAGAAAGTAACTACTTAGGGCTTTGCATATACTGCTATCATACTATTACTAGTTCCAATCATCTCTTTATCTCTACTAATTTTATTCCTTCATTACAGGCAATGGTGCCTATAAGAAATATTAACATATTTGGCTATCCACAAGTTAGAATTATATGCATTTTATAATTCTCAACTGAAATTTTCATATATGCATAATGATAACAAAGACACTAGGTTTTACTAAAGCTGACAAATTATTATCCTTCAAAGGGAGGTAAAACAGTGCTCTATTCATGAATCTGATAGAGGCCCCTGGAATTAGACTGCAGAGTAAGGCTAACTCTGCATATATATGTATAACCACAGTCCTCCATTCATCCTCGATTTACTACTGTTACATACTCCACATTATTCACACTGTCCTTACTGTCAGCTATCTGGATCTCGTAAATACTGGTGATTAAGCCCATTATTTAGAATAGCGACTTTCAACTGATGTGCCACAAGAATTTTTCAAGTATGCAATACATGACTGTTTAGTCATGCAATACATGACGATCAAAATCATACCTACTTTTCTGTCAGATTAGCAAAAAATGTACTTTTTGGTGTGCTGCAGGATTTTAGTCATTAGTTTCTGCATGTCATCAGATGAAAAAGGTTGAAAATTGCAGACTCAGAAGAGACACCTCCCTCAGTTCCTCAGATTCTATCTCTGTGAAGAGAGAGACCCTCATTGCACTTTCCACAACCTGCCCTATTCCATGTTTGGACTCAACAAACACCTACAGGTACGAGAAGTGCAGGTCTTCAGGAGACCAACTGAATGAAGACAGCGAGGTAAAGGAGGAATTCTCTCGACATTTACACGCCCATTAAAGTCAATACCTCTACAGATGATGAGTGTCCAATCAGATCTCCAATAAGTTCTAGTAAACATGAAGTGACATTTTCTTGCTGCTTTTTAACAGGTTGGCTGGCTTGTTTGTTCACTCTTCCAAATCCCCACATGTTAAAAAAACCTAGGAAAACACAATCACTTTAGTCATTTGCAAAATTCCTGTGCTCTTTACTTATGACAGTAATATGAGATGAGAAAAAACACATTTAAATGTGAAGATCTTCACCTATTTTAGTCACGGGCTAACTGTGCTAGTTCTTTTTGTTTTTTTTAATATTCCTTCACGTCATCTTTCTTAGCTAACCCGGTTTGTTGCTGGTCCCTCTATTGCCCTTAATCACCCACTGGTGAAGGTGTATTAACGTGACAAGAAGCTAGACACTGGGAACGACAGAGGAGAAGTAAAAGGCCTGAAAGGCAGTGTCCCCCACCCCACCCAAAAAAAGGTCACAACTCAGATCTATCACTAAAGTAGACTGAAAGGAACATAAGCGTCCAAAAACAATATCCTATGACTTCAGGTAATCAAGAAACTCCAGAGGTAACCAGCACCTGATTTCTCACGCAAAGGTTGCTAACCAACCAAACACCTGAAAGTCAAGAGTTCGTGAGATTATAAGCATAAAAGTGTGTTTTTCCATAAATTGAGTTCAATGTTAATGATAACGCTTCAAGGCTGAAAGAACCTTTTACCATGACATATGACCATACAAACTGTGTATCAGGCACAATTATGAACAATACAAATAAAAAATTACTTTACTGGCCAACTGGTCAGTCAGATTACCAGAAAATAAGTTTCCCCTCAAACAATAAAACCCTAATTGACTTGAATAGAAAGAAGCTGGCAATTCTGTATTAAAGCAATATTAAGATGTGAACCCTAGATCCCAATTACCATATGCTTCATGTAAATACCTTATATGCCTATTTGGAGCACACTGTATATTATTCTTGTGGTTATACATAACTGCCTTTCTTCTGGTTTTCACATGAGGAAAAAAGAGAGGACACACACACCTGTTGGTACAGGTTCAGCGGCAAGCTGCTGCTTTTCACGTAACTCCCAAATGCGTACACTGCCATCTTCTGAGCACGAGATTAACTGCCTGTCAGGACAGAAAATCACTGATGAAAAGAGCACCAGGGAGCACCGATGCTAAATCTGCAGTGAAAGAAGTCAGCGGAGCCCTCGATTGCTTTTACTCAACTCTTGGCAGGAGCTGATAAAAATCGCAATTTAACATGGCTTTCCAATGCAAAGTAAAAGCACTTTTCGGGAAAGACACATGTTATATTGTTACATTGGCTCAAATGTTATAAACACTTCATCTACATTTTAAAAAATGCATTCAGGACAGCAGGGTATGAATCACATTTCATAATATCCTGAGTGGTCCCGTCCTCCTCTCACTGTATCTCTTCTCAGGGGGCCTCTCACTCTGAAAATACCCTGCACAGAAAATAATACTATTCTTTCACATAATTCCCTCCCTAAAACTTCAGCAGCCAAATTTACCCTGAGAGAAAAGTCCTCACTTAGTAACCTTTAACAACGGGAGATTTCCATTTGATTCTCTGGCTAGAGACAAACTGACAAAAAGATGTTTATGGAAAATATAAAAAGAAAAATTAACATATAGTAAGTGCCCAAAAACCTTTTATCTTTTTAAATAAATACCCTATTTTAAAGCATCCCTTCTTATAATGAAATTCAACTGAACCATACTTCTTATAAATTTTGTTACTATATTGCCACAAACTCTTCTGTTAGAGACAGCCACACGGTATTCTCCACTTCCAAAAGAATATAGCAGCAGGTCAAGCCACAAAACCAGGTAACTTTGCCACTTGAGAAATTACACTGGTAGCCCTGGGAACTATGACTTTCTCTCATCTGCTGCAGAACAGATGGGAACTGTACCTGTTTGGGAGTTTGGCAACGTGCAGGACACTGGAGTCATGGGCAGTTTTCTGGCAGGCAATCACACGCTTCATTTGAAGGTTATACACGTACAGACCCCTTCCAACTGCAACAAATACATTCTGCGGGGAGAAATTCAGAAATGGGCATAAAACCATTGCTTTCCACTCTCTAGTGTAATAGATTTCCAGCCCTGGTGTGACATCAGAAAGCCACTGGTACCTTCCCCTATTCCGAGCCTTTTGGCCAAATTACTGTGCTGCCCTCTGAAGTCCAAAAATTTCCAATCACAAAAGAAAGCTCAGCATTTAGAATATAGAAGAACACAACTGCTAATACAGAGAAAGTTCTGTATATTATACTCTTCATCTTCACTTTCTTCCTCACTGAACTATGACGGCTAGAGAAAGGAGCTATGGCTGGTGGATTGGCCCTGCAGCAGAAGCTGCTGAGGTACAAGCTAAGTTTTTATTCACCTAATACTATATCCTTGGGAAGATTACTTAGCTTTGTTTGCCTGCAAGGTATGAGCAAAATTACTTGTATTCTGTATCTTAAACGACCAAGAGATTTAAAAAGGACACAAAAGAAGCCTATACTATAGTGGCACTGTCATCTTAAGATCTGCTGAAGGTTTCACAAAAACATTTTTCCAAATGTAGTATTAGAAATAACTTTTTACTAAAACAACTTTTAGCATTTGAAAGTATTTTCACCAATACAAGGGGGAACCAAAAAACACTGGAATTATTTTCTGGAGGGTGGGGGCCCTTGTAGTACAGGCTTCCCCAACTAGGTGAGTGTTCTAAGAACCCATCTGCATCAGTGTGCCAGCTGGTGCTGTTGTGAGAGGCTGTGTTGCGCTTTAGTGAATTTTTTTTGAAGACTCAATGCATTTGCCCATTTCATGATGGGTGATTTACAAGCACTCCTGCTCACACTCTGCTGAGTGTTCAGCAGTTTTTGAACAAAAATGGCATGACCCCCATGCCCTACCTTCCCTATTCATCTGATCTTGCTCCAAACAACTTTTTTTTGTTTGTTTCCCTGATGCAAAAAGTCCTCAAAGGGAAAAGTTTTGCCCATGTGGAAGAGTTGAAACAAAAAAAACAGGAGCAGCACAAAAGGCATCAAAATCAACAAGTTTGAAAACTGTTCTGAGCAGTGGGAAAAAAGGTCTCAGTAGGTGTACTGCATCAAATGGAGAGCACTTTGAAGATGAATGACATTTAAACATGTAAGAATACACAATTTTTTATAAATAAATTCCAGGTTTTGTTGGGTCTTCCCTCATACATATCTTACTTCAGCCTCACAACATCTCATTAAGATAGGAAAGGCAAGTATTATTAGCATTTTCCAGGTGAGCAAGTTAAAATTGAAAGATTAAAGTCACGCAGAACATTAAGACAGGGAGTACTCAAGGTCAGGTTACTCCAATCCCTTGCTCTTTCCTCATACCACACCACTTAGGTTCTGGAATCACTTTGTGGGTCACTAGACTTTTGGTAGCACTTGTCTTAGAACCATTCATTCTTATTCATTACGTACCCCAGTGAGGCAGACCTTTCCATTTTATTTTATTTTTATTTTTATTTTTTAGAGGGGAAGGGAGGGAGAAAGGGAGGAAAACATCAATGTAAGAGACAAACACCTACTGGCTGCCTTCCCAGACCTTTCAAAAACCCCTACAGACTGCCTCTCTGTTATTTGAACCCTTCTCATGCAGCCTCAAAGGCTATAAACCGCACTCAGACCTGCAGGATCTGAACCAAAGCACGACCCCAAGACTACAAGCATCTAAATCTGGGATGATCTCCCTTGAATCTCAGAATTGGCACTCTGCATTTAGCAATGCAAGCTGAGAATTAGTGCTAGGGCATTAATGAACAGCTAGCCAACTTGCTAAACTCTAGAGCCCTACTAGTAGCATTCAATGCAAAGAAACCACAGAAACTAGTTTTGCAGACCAGGAAATCTGGGCAGAGTTTAGGTGATTTATCGCCGGCCACAAAAACAATTACGTACACACCTAGAGAATTAATGATCTTTTAGGCTGCAATGGGTCAACAGAGTCGCTCTATCAATCACCTGTAATCAATAATTAATGCCCCCCATAGAAAGAAAGAACCCTCTATGAGAGAAGAAAAACTTGAGTGTTTCATCAAGCATTTATAGTAGTTAATAAGCATCAATCAAAATTTTTAAGATTAAAAAATGCAAAATGAAAAAACTTTTTAAACACCAATTTTTTTAAAAAAGTGTGAAAATAAATTTTAAATAGAAAATTAAGAATATATATGTAATTTTTAGGACTACAACTTTTTGAAATCTAGTTTGCATCTTTTCTGAAACCCTAATGTTTTTATCATACATACTTAATTGTTTTCAAAATAAAGTTGGGATATAAACAAACTTTATCTTTAGGTATATTAGTGTTCTATATCCTAGTCTTATCCTATTATATGGTTTTAAAGTAAGAGAGGGACAAAGAAAATTTTTTTAAAAATACAGTACTCTTCCCATCCAGACCATTATTTATGAAATGTGTAAATAAAAATAACAACATGCACATGATTAGAAAATTTAAACAGTATAAGGCATGAAATAAAGTGACACAAAAGTTTCCCCAACTCCTCTCCTCAAAGGTTACAACTCTTAAACATTTCTTATGATTACATTTAGAAAAATAACTCTCCTTTAAGATATTTTCTGAGCAGGATTCATTAATCCATTGGTATTAATCTCTTACGACAGAAAGAAATGTAAAGTTCTTCAAGAGCATCACTGCCAAGGCCTAAAAGACTGAAACCAGTAATTCTCACACAGTCATCTTGCCCCTAGAGCTAACAGACAAAAAGAAACAAACAAAAAAAAACCCCAACTCTTCGATTTCTTTATTTCCTTTACCTCTTTAGGGGCTGCACCAGATTCTTCAAAAGGATTCTTTCCCAAAGTGCTTCTAAAAACAATTTAAAGCATTATCCTCAAATTCTATGGGTTATTTAATCCAATCCAGAATTTCAATAGAGCTTTTAAATCTGTGGTCATTTAATCACTTCTTTGTGTTAAGAACAAGAGCTAAGATTAAAATGTTTCTTTTAATTCAAGTTATACAATGTTTGAAAAATATCAGAACATTTGAAAGCACAACTTGAACATGGAGAATGATACCTTTCTATATCCATCATGAGATTAAATTTAAAAAATTAGAAACCAGGTTTACTTAAAAAGGCAAATTTATAGATATTTCCTCGACTTTTTTTTTTACCTCTTCATCCCATGTGAAATGATGAATAGAAACGTCATTTGGTTTTTGACAGAGTTTTATTTCTTGTTGGCTGTCCAGCTGTGGAGACGGGTTCCAGAAGTTGCGTTCGCAGGCCTGCATGGTCCAGTCCAGGATGTCCCAGACGATCAGCTCTCCAACATGGGAGCCAGTCACAAAACTCAAATCTAGGCAGAGTTCATATACATCTCATTATTGATCATTTTACCTACAGGTCAAAATGAATGGACTACCTAGTAATAATGCTCTATAAAACCACAATAATAAGAACAGTGAGGTACATACAGGAGCCAAACAGAAAGATTAATAGAACAGAAAGACCAGAAACAGATTGAAGTTTACTTTAGATAATGATTGCATTTCAATTAGTGAACAAAGAAAAATAGCTCATGCCGGAATATTAGGTATTTGGGGAATAAAAATAAAAGACCCATACCTTGACTCATATACTATTTAGAAAACCTATACTTCCCCTGTGTCTCCTTTACTCTCACGTTACTACTACACTCACTCTTTTGACACCAGATGCGTGGGTTTTTCCCACTCTAAGCAGTACTGTGACAGCAGCGAGGTGACCTACAACTTAACTCAGTTCTAACACTGTCTACCTAGGGAAAGCATTGGATGTCACAGGTTAAGGGTCCAGTCCCACAAGACTGCCCCCTCCCAACTTCAGGTGCCAAGAGCAAGTCCAAGTTGTTACCTATGCTTCTGACTGATCAGCTACAAATCAGAGGTTCTCATGGCCTCTCCTCGGGTTCAATTAATTTGCTGAAGCGACTCACAGAACTCAGGAAAATAGCTTACTTAATGTTTACCAGTGTATTATAAAAAAATATGATAAAGCAGGGGTCCCCAACCTCTGGGCCGCAGACTGGTACAGGTCCCGGCCTGTTAGGAACCGGGCTGCACAGCAGGAGGTGAGCTTGACTGTAATGCACTTGGATGGTTCCTCCCAAAACCCTCCCTGGTGCCCTGGGCCTATATAAAAATTGTCTTCCACAAAACTGGTCCCTGGTGCAAAAAGGTTGGGGACCACTATGATGAAGGATACAGCTGAGCATCCAGATGGAGAAGATGCACAGAATAAGGTACATGGGAAGGGCTGTGGAGCTTCCATGCCCTCTCCAGGCACCTCCACATGTTCGGCAACTTGGAACCTCTCCAAATCCCATACTGTTGGAATTTCTATGGAGGCTTCACCATTCAGGCATGATCAATTATTAACTCCATTTCCAGCCCCTCTCCCCTCTCTGGAAAATGGGGGATAGGGCTGAAAATTCCAAGCTTCTAATCATGGTTTCGTCTTTCTGATAACCAGGCCCATCCAGGAATCCAGAAAGAAAGAATGGCCTCATTAAAACAAAAGACACCACTATCACCAAGGAAGTCCAAGAGATTTAGTACCCTGTGTCAGGAAACATTAGGACAAATATCAGAACAAAAGATGCTCCTTGGGCTTTTATCACTTAGAAAATTACAAGGGTTTTTAGGAGCTTTGTGCCAAGAACTTGGGGCAAAGCCATACGTATATTTGTCTATTATTTCCTACCAAAATAAGTTTCAGAGATTAAAACACTAAAGACACTTAGAAGACTGAAGGACATAAAGGTGAATGCTTTACTATGAATATGAGGTACCTAAGGCTCTAAAGGAGGCAGGGTGGGGACTGGGTTCAGGTATCTGAGTAAACACCTGCTTAGAAAAAAAAAAGTCATATATTTAAATGAGAAAAAGATGGGGAAAATTTGCAACTTAGATGTCAAAATAGGTTTATTATATTTTTGATACATAAGAAGTTCTTGAAAATCATTAAGAACAAAATAATTACTGCAGCAGAAAATATGAGCAAAAGACTTAACAGGCAAAACAATAAATACAAATGGTCGGTAAACATGTGAAAAGATGTTCAACTCCCTAAATAATAATAAAAAACCCTAAAAGCAATGAGATACTGTTTATTGATTTGCAAATTGGGAAATATTATAAAACAGGAAAAATACCCAAATGTTGGTCTAATGTCCTAACATAAAGGGGTATAATCACTTCACATTTGGAGTTTTGTGTCAAAACCTTAAAAACTAATGTAAACCCATTGATTCAACAAGTCCACTTCTAGGAATTTATCCAGAGGAAGGAATACGTAAAAGATACATGTAACAAGGTTGTTACACATAGCACTAAAAATCTGAAGATAACCCAAACATACAACTGGGGTCAAATAAACAAGGCATCCACAAAATGAAACAGTAATACTGTTACTGAAAATTAAGTTATAAAGTATGTTTACAATGATATGGAAATATACTCATGACATACTATTACAAAGCAGCAAACTATATGTATACATATATACACACACATATGCTCAGAAAAACACCTAGAAGTATTGGGTTGGCAAAAAACTGGTGTTTTTTTTCAGTAAAGTAAAAGACCCATTTTCCACTTTCACCAATAACTTTATTGATCTGGATATTTTGAGTATGTCAGCTCTCTCTCACATGGTATAACATTGATTGTTCTCAATTAATGTCTCAATTTGATTGCTATCAACTTCATTTGGTCTACCTGACTGTGGAGCATCATCCAGCGAGAAATCTCCAGCACGAAACTGCACACAGCATTTCCGACATATTCAATCAGTCACAGCACATACCCTACACACTGCACAAATCTTTTTTTGCGTTTCAGTTGCATTTTTACCTTTCTTGAAATAACAAAGCATCATATGCCAAAAGTGTTGCATATTTTCTCATCTTCAATATCAAAATGGCTACACAAAAATACACCAACTTTGGCTAAGTTTTTAAAAAATGCACAGTGAAATGACAGCTGTCACAATACAATGTAACAAAATTGTTTTGAATGCAGTTAGAGACAAGTAAGCACTAGTAGAGCCAGCTTACAGAAAAACACAATGAACTTTTTGGCCAACCCAATATATGGACCAGTGCTTAACACTGTATAGTGGGAGAATTTTAATTTTAATTTTTACATTCTTTTATGTCTCTCACTACTTTCTCATTTTTCTACTATGACTATGTACTACTTACACAATAACAAGCTTTTAAATAAATCCCTTTAAAGAAAATGAAATGAGTGGGCCAACAAAGACACTTTCCAAATTATATATTTAATAGAAAATGTTCTACTGCTGAAACCAAAAATTATCATAAAGAAATGTAATTTATTTTAGTTTTTACATATTTAGGGTAAGGTACAATGGTACAATGCAGCATAAGTCTAGAAAGCCAAGTTCTAATTTTGGCTCTGCCTATGACTGGCTTTGTGGTCTCTAGAAATTCACTTAACCTTTTTCCAGTTTGGAGTTCTCATGCATTAAAAGAGGATAACTGTTAAAATCAAGTAAATAACAAATGTTTAGACATTTTGAAAAAACATCAAATGTTATCTTTGAGTACTGGTATTATTTTGAGACCTGGTATTATTCCATACTAACGGTTTTAAAACATCTAGTTACTTGTAATTTGGGAATATTTTTGTATGATTTAATTATTCCATTTATCAAATAAACCAGCAGGACATAAGTCTCTAATATCTAGATAAATAATCTCTTAGAAATAAAGAATTACCAGCAATCATATACGTAAACATTATTTTGTTTTGGTTCCAATTTCTATAGTTTATTAATGGACTCTATATAATTTTCTCTAAGTTCATTTCTCATCTGTGGAGAGAAATAGGCTTTTAATTCTAATAGTGGAGAAGTTAAGGGAGAAGTAATCTTTCCAGGACCTTCTTTTCATTCCTTTCCCTCTTCTTTCCAATTTCAGTCAAACTACAAAAGAACTAGAGAAATTAAGGAGTGAAGATTCTTTTGTTTTTTTTTTAATTTTTAAAATGTTATTGTTGTTCAAGTACAGTTGTCTGCATTGTCCCCACACCACTCCCCCTGCCACCCCAGCCATCCCAAACCTCCCTCCCCAATCCCATCCTGCCTTGGTTTTGTCCATGCGTCCTTTATAGTTGTTCCTGAAAACCCTTCTCCCTATTACCCCCATTTTCCCCTTCCACCTCCCCTCTGGTTACTGTCAGTTTGGTCTTTATTTCCATGTCCCTGGTTCTGTTTTGCTCACTTGCTTGTTTTGTTGATTAGGTTCCACTTATAAGTGAGATCATCTGGTATTTGTCCCTCACCGCCTGACTTATTTCACTCAGCATAATGCTCTCCAGTTCCATCCCTGCTGTCGCAAAGGGTGAAAGAGCTCTTTCCTTCTTTCTTCTTCGCTCTAATACTGCATGTTTCCGAACACAGTTAATGTAATCTACTGAGACCACAAAGTTGCCTGCTCTGACTTAATCTTCCAAGTGTTTGTGATTCATCTATGCAACAGAAAAAAGTATTTGTGCCCATCTAGGATTTTTCACTAAAAACAAAACTACTGGCATTCACCTAAGTCAATGCAGTTTATCACTATGTAAATTATTAATATTCCCAAACAGATCATTCAAAATGTTTCACGACAAACAACCTCAATGATGTATTATATGTGGATGGACTTGTAAAAGTTACTTAGTATGAAAATCTCACCTGGCATCTGTCTACCCATCTCTCACAAGGACCAATACTCTGTGATTACCATACCATGTTATCAGCACAAAACAAGAAAAGGAGTAAAATAAAGGATGAAGCACCCATAGCCTTTTGCCAGAAAAGACAAGAAAGGTTATCCTGTGTGTCTGTCTTAGAAAACCTTCTGCTCAGGCACTCAAATCTCTTTGGCAAACCTGGTATTCATTCTTCACACTTGTGGGAGTTCTGTGTACCATTCTAAGGTTTCTCTGAGGCCACTTCATCGAAAATGTATTTCCCTGTGAGTTACAAACCCTGTAACTACACGTTTTATTGGAATCGGTGGGACAAAGAAGTAGGACTTGGAGTGGAGCTGAGAACTATACGACATACTCATTTCAGGGCTGCCAAAACCTGCAGCAAGGCAGACATGCCAAGGTACCAGATCAGACTGTCACAATATTATGTTCCAATTTCACCAGACTACTTGTCCACATATGACTCCTAAATATCCTTATTATCTGTAATGTAATTCTGCAGTCATGGAGCTTATAAAGTAGAAAGTACCAGGCTTTTCTGTAGTTTTCATTAATTTTTTGCTTTAGTTTTCTATTTTCCTCCCCTTAAGAAACTGGCAAAGAAATACTTGAAGAAAGCTTTCTTGGTTAAATCGTTATAAAATTCTCTAAATATCACACAGCAAAAGAACTGCCTTAAAGTTAAGGCTACCTCAGTGACATCCCTTCACCTGTATTAAGGAACCACGCTGGGTCAATAGTACCAATGTTTCACCACTAAAATGAGACAACCAGGCGAGACAGGTGTAATGGGCCAGAACTCAGCTGTGCTTTTCTTAGCAGCTCTGGGGCCTTGGAGTTTACGGCTCAGTGCCAGAGAGTCTTCCAAATAAAAGCTTGCCTTTTGTGCTGCCCCATATGGCTAAAGGAAAAAGAGCTCCCAGAAAGAAGGAAAGGAGTGTTCCCAACACTGTAACTTCTGTCACCATAGATAAATCCGGTCCTTGGAAAGACTTGCAGCTGGGTTGTACAAGACGATGGCTATTAGGGAGGAGGATTTTGGAAGTGGGAGAAACACTCTCACTGACGTACCTAAAAATGTGACTGAATGGCATATGAATGGAGACTACACTTAGTGCTGTCTGGGCCCCTTTCCCTTTGCCTCATGTTTATGCAAAGTATTGCTCAAAAAGAGCCAACCCAGGCCTCAGGTCAGGAGGGCCGTCCAGTCCTCCACTGTACCATATTCGTGTCACCCTCACAGGACCCTCTCGTAGTCTCCTTCACATTCTCCGAGTAGAGCCACCCAGGAGGCCTCTCATCTGACCTCAGAACACAGATAACCCAGAGCTCTGATGATGTAAGATATCAATTTATTTGAAAGTGAACTACATAAATACCAGGATTTATGGATTGGGACTCTATGCTGCCCTCTGATATCAGATTCAGCTCACAGTACATACCCATTAAAATTATTATGAAGCTAAATAGGATGTCTGGCAAGTCAAGACTCACAAACACAAGGAAAGGCAGATATGACTCATTTTCTGTAGACCTTTACCTTCGTTTGGTGTTATTTTCTGACAGTCCTCAATCATGAAAACAACTGCCTTAAGCCCTGCTCATTCACCTGTAATTCTGTAACTCACTGTATAATACACTGTGGTCTACAAAAGAAGAACGAGCCAGAACCATTTGCCCAAATGCTGCTAAGCATTAGCATTTACAGCCTGTGACAATCATCCACAGAGCCCAAGATGATGAAGCTCTCCTCCATCTTTTCTTTCTGCCTCACTCTATTCCCCTTGTGCCTAAATCTTACCCTAGCAATCTGTAAAGCTTGATCGGTTCCACTGGCTTGAACTTCACATGCAAGAGACTGCTAATCTCTACTAGTCAGAAGCATTCTTTCAATGATAATTCTAAAAACCCTAGGACAAGACTGAAGCTCATAACAGGTTATATTAACAAGCACAAAATTTTACATAATATAAACATGTACACAATGAACTTACCATTGACATTAGCCAATGAGAGAATATTATCCTGGTGATCAAGGAGGCGCTTGACTTCAACAATGTCCCATTCTAGTGATCCTTCTGTGGGTGCTACCAACCTGAAAATTACTAAATGAAGACAGATATAATTTTATTAAAATGGTCAAAAAAGATAAAATTCTATTTCTGCTCAAAACACCAGCATTTCATTAAGTTAATAATGTCTAACATGTTGAAAACCCATCTCCAAAGGAGAACTTATTCATACTACTTTAAAACAGTTCTTTCAAATGCTTGAGATGTTTGAAATGACCTACTAAAATCCCAAGTGAGTGTGTCCTTAGAACTCTGTTCCTTTATTGAAACTCCTCTAATTCCACTACCAACCATGAAGCCCCCATGTTTTCTAGGGTTCCCACGCAGCCGGCTATCCCACCTCACTCTCTCCCTAGCCAGTGACTGGCCCACATCCCTGAAGCATCTCCACCATCAGCTTTCTCTACTCATGGTCTCAGGCCAGCAAGCACTGCTACAAAACAAGCTACAAATTTATGTTTAACTTCAACTCAGAGACAACTTCAGCATCTGCTTTTATTTTTTTAAACTTTTCTTGATACCTAGGCATACACCAACCATTAAATTTTAATTCCTCTGAGGTGAATACACCTTATAATTTTTGTGGGTCATACAGTTCTTTTGACTACAGATTTTCAATGTGTTTCTTTACTCATTATCTGAATTTAAACAAATAGTTTTATTTAAACTAATATAAATCCTAACTTTAATCAATACAGAGAATCCAAAATCAAGTCAACTAGAGTGATTCAATCAACAAACATTTACTAAACATCTACTATGCTCCAGGAAATTAGATCTCTAATGTGAATAAGGCCCAGTTACTACCCAGAAACACTCACAGCCCAGAGTGGTAGTGAGACTATAAACAAGCTGACGACAGGTATGTTAAGTACCATAATAAGCCACTCTACCCAGTGTTGTGCATGCTCATGATTAGGATAACCAACATCTTAGAAGTGGAAAGGTCTCAGAGGTCATACATATCTTTCCCAAGTGGCTGGCTAATTCTTAAAGTCTCTCTTCTTTCTCACATTCCTCCCTGGAAAGTAAGTCAGAACCACATTTCATTCTGTCTCTGGACAATTTTTATCGATTGACAAATCTCTAGCAAGGTTGTTTAGTCCTGACAGCCATTTACGTTCAAACTGTGGCTGTCAAAAGAAAAGGGTATTTCAGTCAACACAAAGGGACTCTTCCTCATACCTCTCAAAATTGTGTGAAGATTCTACTTTAGTTGAAATACTATCAAATAATCTTGAAGTTGAAATTGTGGAATAAAAAGCAATTTACTGTTTAAGCAAAGTAACAGAGATAAGAAAAAGAAACCTACAAAAACAGGTTTTTACAAAGAGCAACAAAGTACTAAAGACAGCATGAAACTGTTTAGTGAATCCATAAATATGGCCTCAATACATAAGTAATTACTTAAAGAAAATAAAATAAATATGAATAAAATATTAATTAAATCAGAGACCAAAAGAGAAGCAATAGCCAATTCTAAAAAAGGGGTCAGGGAGAAAATCCCAGCTTCTGAACCAGGATGACAGCTCAGTGCTGATAGTCTTGCTTAGCTAGTAAAGCTTCAAAGTCACTAAAGCTGGTGCACACAGAAAGTACACTTCCTAGACTTCTGGTCAACATGCAGGCATGGGTAGACACACTTCGCCTCCTCATACAACCTCAAAAAGAATTACAACTTAATCTCAAGACAAATAACACCCAGAACTGTCAGACTATCGAACTGTATTGAAGTGCAACAACCAAAATTTAAAGAAGCCACAATCATCTAGACGGGTAGGAGGGGCAGAGATACAGGGATGAGACAGAGAGGCAAAGAGATTCGATGTGGCACAGAGAGGTGGCAGCAGCAGTGGTGGCAGTCTGGGCACAGGCAGTCCCACAACTACATGTGCTGGATAAAAATCAAGAGGGATACCTGGGGAGCAAGCAATCCCAGCCCCGCACCAGACAGCACACCCAGGGGTCCAGCCCTGGAAAGATAAATCCCTACAACTTCTATCTGTAAAAACCAGTGGGGGTTGGGGCAGCGGAAGAAACTGACAGATTTTCAGAAAACTTCACTTAAAGTGCCCATGTAGTCTTAAAATGTATGCAAATCCACCCACTGTGGGATTCAACACCAGGGCAACAGCTGAAAGAGAGCCAGTCACATATTGGGAGTGGGTGAAGTGACTGCAAATGGGGCGAGTGCTAGGCAAACCTCCAGCAGCCAAGCAGTGGCACAGTCCCCTCTCTGAGCCCTCTCCCCACACAGAGCCACAAAGGTAAAGTGGGTTGCCCCACCCTGGCAGTTACCTAAGGTTCTGTCCCACACATTTTACAGGTGCTATTTACAGGTAGTCAAAGCAGCTCTACCTAATACACGGCAACAAACACAAGGAGCCTGCCAAATTGAGGAGACAAAGAAATATGGCTCAAATTAAAGAACAAAACAAAACCACAGAAAAAGAACTAAACCAAACAGAAATATCCAACCTATCAGATGCAGAGTTCAAAACACTGGTGATCAAGATGCTCAAAGAACTCACTGAGTACAGCAAAAACATAAAGGAAAAAATGAAGGTTACATACAGTAAGTGAAATAAAGAAAAATCTCCAGAGATGGAAGGGAAGGAACCAGGATTAAAATTAATGATTTGGAACATAACAAAGAAATAAACATTCAACCAGAACATAAAGCAGAAACAAGAATTAAAAAAAAACAAGGACAGTATAAGAAGACTCTGGGATATCTCCAAATACGCCAACATCGAAATCATAGGGGTACCAGAAGGAGTATAGTAAGAGCAAGAAATTGAAAACTTATTTGAAAAAATAATGAAAGAAAACTTCCTTGATTTGGCAAAGGAAATAGACATACAAGTCCAGGAAGCACAGAGAGTCCCAAAAAAGTTGGATCCAAAGAGGATCAAGACACATCATAATAAAATGCCAAAGGTTAAAGATAAAGAGAGAATCTTAAAAGCAGCAAGAAAAAAGCAGAGAGTTACCTGCAAAGGAGTTCCCATAAGAATATCAGCTGATTTCTCAAAAGCAGCTTTTCAGACTAAAAGGGACTGGCAAGAAGTATTCAAACTGATAAAAAGTAAGGACATATAAGCTAGATTGCTCTTTCCAGCAAAGCTATCATTGAGAATGGAAGGGCAGATAGTGTTTCCCAGACAAGGTAAAGCTAAAGGAGCTCATCATCACCAAGCCATTATTACATGAAATGTGAAAGGTACTTATTTAAGAAAAAGAAGATCAAAACTATAAACACTGAAAAGGTAACAAATTCGCAACTATCAACAACTGAATCTAAAAC
>PVKM010016025.1:0-27265 GCA_004027735.1 Carollia perspicillata | reverse complement strand
ACATTTCCCACACTACTCTTGCCCTCTCCCTGTCTATTTTCTCCCCACCGTCTATGCTACTTATTCTCTCTACTTCTCCCCCCGCTCCTCCTCCCTCTTCCCTGTTGCTAACCTTGATCTCCATTACCGTGTCCATAACCGTGATCTCCATTTCTGTGTCTCTGCTCCTGTTTTAGGTGACTGCTTAGTCTGCTTTTGTTTTAGGTGTGGATGTTAATAACTATGAGTGTGCTGTCCTTTCACTGTTCATATTTTTATCTTCTTTTTCTTAGATAAGTCCCTTTAACATTTCATATAATAAGGGCTTGGTGATGGTGAACTCCTTGAACTTGACCTTATCTGAGAAGCACTTTATCTGCCCTTCCATTCTAAATGAAAGCTTTGCTGGATAGAGCAATCTTGGATGTAGGTCCTTGCCTTTCAGGACTTGGAATACTTGTTTCCAGCCCCTTCTTGCCTGTAAGGTCTCTTTTGAGAAATCAGCTGACAGTCTGATGGGAACTCCTTTGTAGGTAACTGACTCCTTATCTCTTGCTGCTCCTAGAATTCTCTCCTTCATTCTGATCTTGGGTAATGTGATTATGATGTGCCTTGGTGTGTTCCTCCTTGGGTCCACCTTCTTTGGGACTCTCTGAGCTTCCTGGACTTCTTGGGCATGGTCTACATGCCTTAAGCTGGGGCTTAAGGATGCCTTTCAATGGTTCAGGGAGTTAGGAGGGAATATTGAGGCAATTCTGCTCTTTGCTATACAAATATCTATTTTTATTGTTTTGTTTCAGTTACTGACCTTCTAAGCAGTAGAGCATTGTGCAAAAATTATTATTTTTGGAGCCAGACAGACCTTGGGTAATGTAATTATGATGTGCCTTGGTGTGTTCCTCCTAGGCTCCACCTTCTTTGGGACTCTCTGAGCTTCCTGGACTTCCTGGAAGTCTATTTCCTTCACCAGATTGGGGAAATATTATTTATTATTTGTTTGTTATTTGTTCAGATAACTTTTCCACTTGTTGCTCTTCCTCTTCCCCTTCTGGTACTCCTATAATTCAGATGTTGGAATGTTTCAAGATGTCCTGGAGGTTCCTAAGCCTCTCCTCATTGTTTTGAATTCTTGTTTTTTCATTCTCTTCTGTTTGGTTGTTTCTTTCTTCCTTCTGGTCCACTCCACTGATTTGAGTCCCAGTTTTCCTCCCATCCCTATTGGTTCCCTGTGCATTTTCCTTCATTTCACTTAGCATGGCCTTGATTTTTTCATTTAATTTGTGACAAAAATCAACCAGTTCTGTGAGCTTCCTGATCACCAGTGTTTTGAACTGTGCATTTGATAGGTTGGCTATCTCTTGGTCACTTAAAAGTATTGGCTCTGGAGCTTTGAGCTATTCTTCTGTTTGAGTCATTTTTGGTCAGATGGTGCCTGTTATATATGGGTGGTAGAGACTTAGGTGTTTACCAGGGTGGGGCAACTTAGTTGCTGGGTTGTGATGCTGTCTGTCGGGGTAGGGTCAGAGAGGGGCCAATGGCGCCTGTTCTGCACTCTCTCAGATTTGTGTCCCCTCTGCTGCCTCCCATAAGCAAACTGGGCCCCCCAGCACTGATTCCTAGGTGGGCGGGCCTATGCACACTCCAGAACCCTGTGGGTCTCCTCAGCAACCTCTCCTGTGAGGCTGGGAGTCTCTCCTGGCACCTTTTCAATCGTGTTTTTAGGCTTTATTTCCCATGGCTGGGGCCCTGGACTGTGCCATCTGTCTCACTGCCCGCTCTTGCCTAGTTTGTCTGCATGCAAAAGTGTGTCCGCAGTTGGCCAACCACCCTGCTTGCCTTGCGTGCTCTGCTCGTCTCCTCACCACGTCTGGGGTCTGCAAGCTCCACACCACCTATGCTCCCCAGTGCTCCTGGGTCTGCCAGCCACTGCCTTTTCCTGCCGCATTTCCTCTTTGCCGACTCCGACCCTCTTACCAGTTTGGTTGAATGGTTGTCGGACTCCGTAGTTCAATTTTCTGTCTGTTCTGGTTGTGTTATTGTTTCTAAATATTTGTTGTCCTTAATCTTGATTGTGCGAGGAGGCACAGTATTTGCATCTATGTCTCCATCTTGGCAGGAAGTCTCTTGCCTCTTCTTGAACCCTTACTTTTTACCTCCTGAAAATCTGAACTCTAGATACCACGCCCTCCCAGATGATTAACGCTTCTAGGAGGCATGGTCTAATTTGTTATCTAGAGAGAATAAGCAAGAGAAAAATTTCACAGAGAGAAAATTTGGGAGAATTAAAATAAAGTCTTTGCCTATATAAAGATTAATGGTGTTTTTGACCATGGAAATGCAGTTTGACTGGAGTATGCTGAAATATGCTCTATATAGATTATCCCATTTCATCTTGAGACCAGCACTGTGAAGTGAGTACTATTATTAATCTTTATTTTGCAGATGAGGAGACTAAGGCTCAGTGAAGCAGTAGACAAAGCTATTTGAAGCAATGATGTCTAACTACGGAAGCTTCACCTTTAAATATTATTCTGTTCTATGTTATTGATAACTCTGTCTGGTCTTTCCCACTATTGGTCAAAGAATTCTTCAAACTTGAATGGTTTAAGGAAGAGTTGTATGTTTCTCTGATGTTCAGTAGCTTTTTCACCTATTAAGGGAAGGTTCTATGACCCCCCGTTACTGATAACTTGGTACTCTCCCAATTTTGTTTTTTCAAAGTGTTTTTTATATGCTTACTTAAAATATTTTAATGGAGAAATCACTAATGTGTAAGAGTTACAAATGAATCAATATACCGTAAAAGATGTTCATTAGGAAGATAAGACCTCCCTAGTTTTTTTTAGCAATTATTTTATATTTCTGATTAATGATTTCATTTGGGCCATTTTAGTGTTCAGTGGTCTTCATTTGTTAGTCTTGATTATATAATTCCATGCCTCATTGGAATCTGACTCTTTTTGACCAACAAGTGTGAATTAAAATCAATAGAAATATCATTAGCATCCCAATATCATGAAAGATAGTATAACCATTTCTCTTGCATTCAGTTTATTAAAATTTGTTAAAGTGTGAAGTATGTAGGACAAGTAATGAAGTTTTAATCCTTCACCAAGGTAACAATTGAAAGCTGATTGATTCTATTCAGTAATTATAAAATCAGAATGATGGAAGATTGTAATCAAGTAGGATTCATTCTCCTACTTTGTCACTCCTCCATGCAAGATAAAACTCTAATTTGCATCATCTCTTTTATCAGAAAAGAAATCAGACTTCTATTTGATTCACTAAATCCAGGAGACAGATAATAGCCTTTCCTGACTCTGGAGGGGATGGCAAGGCACAGCCACTGCCTACTAATATCAGAGAAGAGGGGAGAGTCCTTTAAGACCAAATGGATTTAGTGGTCTCAAAGAGAAGGGCCAACTCTGTTGGGATCTAAATACTCGTATTCAGACAACATTCCACCAACTTTTGCATGACCTACCTATATTGAGTAAGGTAGGAGCTTGTCTATTACAGTCCTGCTCTGCCTGATGTCCTTGAGACAACCTTGGGAGAATGTAGCTGACCAAACAGTACAGGCCAGTGGTTAATTTATTTGGCCTGTAAGGCACTGAGGGGAACTGTTTTTTCCCCCTAATTTAAAAAGACTGGCAAGGATCATAATTTCTTTGTTTCTTTCTCTTTGAAGATGTAGGAGAATTATCATTGGCTCATGGATGCATAGTCGTTAGTCTAGGTGTAAAGACTGTGGAAGAGAAGAACATTGTGGATGGGAAAAGGAAGCCATGCTGTTAGGCCTAAAATCTGGAAATGCAAATCCTGGAAAATAACACACCCAGGAGAGTCAGCAGGTGCTCTAACTCCACCCCTGCAACCAGTTTTATTGAGAAATAATTGCTATACATCACTGTATAAGTTTAAGACCTAAAAATGATCTGATTTACATAGATTATGAAATGATTACTATAATAACTTTGGCTAACATCAGTCATCTTACATAGATACAATAAAAAGAAAAGAAAAAATTCCCTTGTGATGAGAACTCTTAGAATTTACTCTCTTCACAATTTTTCTATATATCTGTGTAACATACAGCAATGTTAACTACAGCCATCATGCTGTACATTACATCCCCAGTACTTATTTGTCTTACGACTGAAAGTTTGTACATTTTGATGACATTCCTTTAATTTCACCTTCCTCCATGATCGCCTCTGGTAATCACAAGTCTGATCTCTTTTTCTATGAGGTGTTTTTTTTTTTTTCAGATTTCTCCTATAAATGTGATCACAGTATTTGTCTTTCTCTGTCTGACATTTCACTTAGCATAATGTCTTCAAGGTTCATCCATGTTGCTGCAAATAGTAGGATTTCCTCATTATTTATCACTGAAATATATATGTATATATCACAAGTATACATACCACAACTTTTTTTATCCATTGATCCATCAATGGACACTTAGGTTCTTGGATTATTTCCATGTCTTGGCTATTGTGAATAATGCTGCAATGAACATGGGGGTCAGATATCTTTTTGAGTTATTGTTTTAATTTCCTTTCAATATATTACCACAAGTGGAATTATGGATCATGTGGTAATTCTTTTTTTTTTTTTTTTGAGGACTCTCCACACTGTTTTCCATAGTAGCTGCATCAACACAACAATACACAAGGGTTTCCTTTTCTCCACATGCATGCTGGAATTTACCTCTTTTCTTCTTGATGATGGCCACTCTAACAGATGTGAAGTGATAGGTGCCTACAATTTTAATGGCTTGTATCTATTATCTCATGGGCTTGGTTGGTGGCTTTGAAGATGAAGGTTGGAGAGTAGACCACATCTGGTTGTCATTGTTTCATAACCTAGGACATGCCAACAGCTAACTTGGGAACAATAAACTCTTGCTGGGAAAAAAAAATTTCTCAGGGAAGACTTTCTTCACTGCACATAACTTTTTTCTATGCCCAATTAGATCAGGCCCTATAGTCTATGAGCTGTCAAAGAACCCCCTGCTTTTCCTTCATAGTACTTTTCACGTGATCATGTTTGTGGGATTCTTTGATTAATACTTGTCTCTCCACCATAGACTGAAAGCTTTGTGAGGGCAGGGACTAAAGGCATGCATCCTTTTCTTCCCTGTTGTGCTTCAAATATATTTTAATAAGCATTCCTGGAGTTTGCCCAAAGTCTCCTTTCTCTTAAGGAGCATAACAACTTGCTTGCCTTGTTAGAAAGTTTTTTCTAGTGGACTGACTCAAAAAGATGTCCATCTGTTTCTTGGACTTTCTGGTTCCCATTCTACCAGACATACTGATTAAATGTACATAGGATCTGATTATACATGGGTTAGAAATGACCTTACAACACAACACACAAGTTAATTAGGAAGTATTTGATTCTCACAGGAGTTGCAAGTTCTAAAGACTTTTCCTAAACGTAGTTAGGGATGCGAAAGCTGGGGTTTAAGGATGCCTTTCAATGGTTCAGGGAGTTAGGAGAGAATATTGAGGCAATTCTGCTCTTTGCTATACAAATATCTATTTTATTGTTTTGTTACAGTTACTGACCTTCTAAGCAATAGAGCATTGTGCAAAAATTATTATTTTTGGAGCCAGACAGACCTGAATTTGAATCCCAGATCTAACAGTTACTAGATATAAGATCTCTCATCTGAGAACTTGGGAAAATAGTACTTTCTTTTTTTTTTTCAGAGTTGTCCTGTGGATTAGAGATACTGTATTTATAGTGCCTAACATGGTGCCTGATATATTGTAAGGGCTAAATATATGCGGTAGGTTATAGTGAGGATTATTATTGCCAAACTTGAAAAAATGAAAATTGATGGCCACAGAACCAGATAATTCACAACAAACTGAGACAGTGCTTAGGAGAAATGGATATAATTTTTTTTTAAATTTCATGGAGCATCAGACTTTTTGGAATGCTGGAGAAAGTTTAATATTCAGGAACATATGGACATTGACTCTACTTTCTCCACTACCCAAGTTGTGGCTTTGTTGACGAATAGTATATTATAGAACCAGAATAGCTTAGCATTGGAACATATTCCCCAAGATGGGGGTACATGGATTATTAGTGTAGGTTCTGATATGGTGCTGTAAATAAGCCCCAGTTTTAAAGGGGCACTTGTTTGGCAAGAACTTGTTTTCTATTTTCTATGGTAGGACCCTGGCTTGCTTGGGGAATGTCTGTCCCAGCTGCAAGCTGTATAAGGGAAAGAGAAAAGCCAGGTTAGAATACATAGCATCTACTGCTATCGTGGGTGGATTTCCCCTCTGTTAGGAATTCTTGGCTAAAAAGTTGGGAATGTAAAGCAAGTGCATCTGAGGCACTCCCTACTTCCCTGAACTCTCTGGAAACACTGTATGCCCTCAGCCCAGTGGGTTTCATCCTGGCCTCATATTAGGAACACATGGAGATTGATTAAAAAGAGACTGATGTCTGGACCCCCACCCCCACCAGACCAGTTAAATGAAAACTTTTGGGAAAGGGTTCTAAAAACAAAACAAAACAAAACAAACCTCTCTAGGTGATTTGAATGTTCTGGGGTTGAGGATCACTGCTAGCCAAAATTTCTCAATACTGACCACACTATAAAATCTCAGGAGCTTATATGCAGGGCAACAGTAAATAGAAGGGTGAATAAGACATAAAATAGCTTATACCTCTGGTCTCGTGTATTTGGTAGGGGGCCTGATCTGGGGAGTAGGCCTTTTGCTAACATCACCTAGAATCAAGAGCTCATTATTTATTCCAACCAATAAAACCCCATAGGAGGTGAGGTGCTGGGTTCTGGGAATGGGATCTCAAGATGTGTCATTTTAAATGCTGAGTTTTTAGGAAATAGTCTTCTCAGAGCACCTCCCTTGGGCCTGATGGTTTGGCAGCTTTACATCCAGCACTTAGCTGCCCATCCCACTGGGGAGCCTCCCTCTGATCTCCAAATACTGAAGATAACTTTACTGGCACAAACGTTATTTAAAATCAGCCCCTACAATGAGCTGCTTAATTATTATTGTTTCATAGATGAGGACCCTGCCAGGTGGGCACCCATCACATGGATGTTAACAGACTAGGAGGCACCCATTCCATAGCCACTGTGGAGAATCATGATCAGTGAGTGAGAGAACTGAAGGGACTCGAGATGCATTGGGCCTTTCCTCTCAGTGGGGACACTGAGGCCCAGAGAGGAAACCCTAGAGAGATGCACAGGTTTAGGCAGTGACTGATGAAGCAGCTGGTCCACAGAGTAGGGAGGTTAGGCTCTTCCCATCTTGTGTTCTTTTCTCCATTTTCTTAATTTCATTGTTTTCCTGGTTTTCTCTTTTTCTTTTCTTAGCTCTTTCTGACTGAACACACACGCACACACACGCACACACACACACACAAATCTATTATAAGGTATTGGCTCATGTGATTATGGAGGCTGAGAAGTCCCATGATGTGCTGTCTGTAAACTGGAGGCCCAGGAGAGCCAGTGGCAGAGTCTGAAGACCTGAGAGCAAGAGATGCCATACTGGATCTGAAAGTCTGAGAACCAGGAGTGAAGACTGATGTCCCAGCTCAAGTAGTCAGGCTGAGAGGGAGTCAGGCACCCTTTGGTTCCATTCCTGCCCTCCGTGGATTAGATGATGCTAGCTGCACTGGGGAGGGCCATCTGCTTTATGCAGTCCACTAATTCAAATGTTAATCTCCTCTAGAAACACCCTCACAGATACACCTGGAAATTATGTTTAACCAGGTAGTTGAGCATCCCACGGCCCAGTCAAACTGATACATAAAATTAACTATCGTCTTCTGCTATCTTCTTCATTTTTCTTTTTGATTTTGTTGTCTTAGGTTTTATGACCTTAAGCCTTTGTTTTGCCTTGACTGAAGCACTCAGGTGGGAAAGATGGTTAATTCTTGGGCTCAAACAATCTGTTTCAATAGACGAGATGACTGTTCAAGTTTGATTTGTAGTTCAGAAGTACAAACAATTAGGCCTAAAGTAAAAAACAAATAATAGAAAGAACCAATAAAGAGGAAACCCGAAGTCAAGCATTTCTGACCCCCTTCACAGAGACAGAGATGCTTTAAGGTAGAAGGGGGATGAGGCCATTATTCTCAAAACTCTTCACAGATGGGAATGGATGAGTCGGACAACTAGAGCGTGGCGTGAAACTCATTTGAAGAAAACTTCTTGTGACATCTCAGCAGGACAACACTTTTGTCATCAAATGGTCATTGCCTGGTTGGTTGGAGTTCTTTATTTTTCTCATCATCCTGTTTGAAAGCATGAAGATTTGACCAGAGGATATTCCCTTCGATTTGCAGGACGTTTTGTATTTGAGATATTACCTTTTCCCCAAACATTTTAGGATGTCAAAATGTAATACAGTGACATGTATTTTTCTAGATATTCCCCAAACTAATCCCAATAAAAGCAGAAAAAATAAAATATGGATATAAATGTATTTTTGTTTAAATTCTTTTTCATTTTCTTAACCTTCCTGGAGTGAGTAGATTATCATAAAATTCACTAGAGAGCCAAAATCTATTCTGGGCCTGGGGAAAAATGACTCTTCTGAACTTGGTTGTTAACAGGCTGTCATGGACATCAGTTTATTTTTGGTGCCCAGCATCTATTCACCCTTTGTGGAATTACCTGTTGCGCATGCTGAGGTCATGCAGTTAAATGAAGCCGGCCCACTCCCAGCTCCAGGGGTGGACATATGACCCAGACCTAAGCCACTGTGCACACAACATTCTCCTCCCTGTAACTGTTGGTTTGAGATGGGTTGTGACTCTGTAGAGCCAAGGAAGCTGTCGAGAGAAACACACACTGTTTTGCACTTGAGCCTGAAAAAACATGAGCTATAGCTGTAACCAGTCATAAAGGGAAAGCCCATTTGAGTGCGAACCAGTATCAAAGATGAAACCCGATAGGAAACAGAAAATGTTTGAATATTCTCGCAGGAGATTTAGACAACTGAACAGAGTTTGGGGATAAATTAGTGGTGAGAAATGTTATGGGAAAGACAGTGCCCCCCTCCAGAAGATATGTTGAAGGCCTAACCCTTGGTCACACACTTCAGAATGTGACCTTATTTGGAAATAAGGTCTTTGTAGATGTAATTAAGATATAAGTTAAGGTGAGGTCATGTGGGAGTAGGGTAAGCCTTTAATTCAAGATGATTGATAATAAGAAAAGAGGAGATAGAGAGACAAAGAAAGCAAGAATACCATGTGAAAACACAGACATACATAAGGAGAAAGGCCAGGTGACCTTCAAGACAGAAATATTCCTACACGCTGGGGAATGCCAAGGATTGCTGGCAAACACTAGCAGCTACAAAGGGGCAAAGAAGGATCCTCCCCTAGAGCCTTCAGAGAGAGTGTGGTCTTGCTGATACCTTGATTTCAGACCTTTAGTCCCCAGAACTATGAGACAATAAATTTCTGTTGTTTAAAATCACCTAGGTTGTGATACTCTGTTATGGCAGCCCTATGAAACTCAGTAAGTATATAGAAAACTTAGCATGTGAAAGGAACGTTTTTCCCTGCAACTCCAAGGAAAATGAAATCTTGTACAAGAAAGGAAAGGTGAATATGTTGTTGAGAATTTAATTGTCATAGTACTGGTAAATACTGATTATTAATCTTACCAAAACTATAATGTACTGTATATAAGTGGTGGGGTAGTGTGTGTGTGAGAGAGAGAAGTCATCTTGCATTGTGCAAAGTCAATATAGAGTGCCCAGACCAAAATATCAAGAGGTATCAACATAAACATGTTATTTAGAAATATGGAGGCAAATAATAAAGGATTAAGTTAAAAAAGCTGAAAGTAGCTGCCTTTTCAGAGCAGGAAACAGAAGGTGGGGGCTGCTGGGATGGCTTTTTTTTTCTCTCTATACTGTGCAGGAATAACCTTCATATAAAGAAATACTACTTAAGAAAGGAAAAGAAAATTTGAACCTATGAATCTAATTTCTTATAGAACTAAGGACTCTCCTGACCTTAGACAAAATAGGGAATAGAATAAATTTTACATTGATTTGTATCTGTTTCCTGAGCCGTAGGTGCAGGGGGCACAGGGAGGGCCAGCATTCTTCTATAAAGCATTCGTGTCTCCCTTTGTCTCGTATTCAATCCTGCTCTGATAGAAGAATAAGAACCTCTCTTACCCTGAGTTTGTAGTTATAGTTGAAAACCATAAGGTTCATTTTAACATCTTAACAGAAATCTTTCCTTAAAACTGAAGGAGGTTCTCAAGATGAATGGCTTATATGTAGCCTTGAGGTGGAAGTTACAGGCACTTTCTTATCCCACTGGAATCCTGAGTCAGGTTTATTTTCTTTCTTTCTTTCTTTCTTTCTTTCTTTCTTTCTTTCTTTCTTTCTTTCTTTCTTTCTTTCTTTCTTTCTATTGAATTTATTGGGGTGACATGGATTAATAGAATTGTACAGGTTTCAGGTGTACGATTCTATAATGCATCATCTCTATATTGTGTGTTCACCACCCCAAGTCAACTCTCTTTCCACCACCATTTAATCTCCCCCTTTCCTTCTCCTACCTCCCCCTACTGTTTCAGTCTGGTAATGACCATATTGCTGTCTGTCTATGAGATCCTTCGTAATCCTTTCACTTTTTTCACCTAGCTTCCCTACCTTCTCCCCTCTGACAGCTGTGAGTCTGTTTCTATTTTGTTTGTTAGTTTATTTCATTCATTAGATTCCACGTATGAGTGAAATCATGTGGCATTGGTCTTTCTCTGACTGGCTTATTTCACTTAGAATAATATTTTCCACAGATAGGTTTATTTTCAAGTAGTAGCTAAGACCCGAGTGTATTAATACTTGGCCACTTAAACTGACTTTAAGGCAGATGCCCTCTCAGCCATTCACTCCAGCCTATCCTTAATCCTCTTTGAGGTAAGCGTCCAGCCTGCACTTCTACTTTTCACCATCAGAGGGCAGTGTGGGCGCGAGTGACAGGGAAGGAGGAGGAAAGATGCTTAGCCCCAGGAGTGTGGGAGGAAGTGTCTTGCAGTGTTTGCACTTAAAGCGTCGCAGCTAGATATTGCATTGGTACAAATGGTAGGTTTTCTATAAATCTTGTGCCAATCCAAAAAGGCAAGAAGTTTGATCGTCATGCATTTGGCATGGCTATCTATTTTACCACAAGCCAGGAATTTGTTAGGAAAATGAAGTAAGTTTGAATGGGCATTTCCCCATTTTTTTTAAACTTGTGGAATTGAGTCAATATATGTTCTGAAAGAACACGGTGTCAGCTGGAAAGGTGCTCTGCTTTCTTTCCTATTATTCTAAAATAGATGTGCTTCTCACATGCTTGGATAGACCATTTACCCCTGATTTGTATCTCTGGGACGAATCTGGCTTATTAACACCATTATTTGTAAACTGATAACCTGGTTCCCTGTGCTATTGTAATATTATCTTGATGGGTTGCTGTGAAAATGTGAAGATGTCTGTCAGGCAGGAAAAATTATGTAAAAATGATGTGGGTATAGAAAATGGGATCGACAAAATGTAATAAACTCCTCCTGGGCTGAAGAGCAGAGCTGCATATGTAATGAAGTACTTTAGGATTACGTCACCTTTTATATAACATCTGGCAGTGACTTTTATTTCAGAGCTAATTTGAAGAAGCCAGGCGCTTTTCTTTTCCCCTCCCCAAGACTGCCTTTATCTGAAAGAAGAAAGAACTATTACATTTTGCATGCAAAGAAAGCCTGAGTGGCTAGATTACTCCCTTAGGGTAATGGAAAAAAGAAAAAGAAATTGAAAAAGGTCAGGTGAACACAGCAGAAGGAACGAAGAGGTATGTGTGATTCTTAGTGAAATTGGATCGGTCTAAGCAACCAGACAGGTAATCTGGGTGGCTTTCCCCGTCTCTCTTCTCTCTCCTGCCTTTATAGACCTGACCCAACAACGTTCTGGGAACTGTTTTTCCTTAAGTATTTTATCTGAAGTAAGAGACTAAGAAAATTATTGAAAATTTTTGAAACATCCTAAATTTCTTCCTTTCTTTTCCCTTGATCCAACACCTTTCTCCCCAAATAACATCCAGACTTTTTGATTCATCACAATAAATTATTCAGATGGTTGACTGGCCATTTTAATTTGTCTTCATAGACAATGGGGAACAGTCTTGAGCGACACCGAGTGGGACTTCACTTTGAAGCCGGAAACCAGGAGGAGAGAAGATGCTCTTCGCACCTCCTCTTCTGCCTTTGTCACAGCTGCTTTGCTCATGCTCACCTCTGTACAGGCTGGACCTTGCTAACCCGTGTTTGCCAGCCTCATGATGTTGTTTTTAAATCTCTCATTCTTGCCTCAAGTCTGAAAATGCCTTTTTCTGAATTTCAAGGCCATGCCTACATTTCAGAAGAGGGGGTGTCTTACTTTGGTACCCAATGGCTTCCCAACAATGTGTTTGAAAGTGAGTTGGATGTTTGAAAGTGGAATAATAGATTTGCATGTTGTAAGGAAGAATTTGTTCTCAGGGAGCTAAAGTATATAATGGTATCTCTAATTGTGGTTTCTGACAGACACCTCCCTCAGGCCTTGGCAGCCCTGCATGTGGGTGAGAACAGGCACATGGGCTTGAGTGGGTGGCAACTGCCAGTGGTGTGGCTGGAGATGCTGATCCAGGAATCTCTGTTCCCAAGAATTAGCTTCCCTTTCCTCAGCCCAGCCTGAAAGGGCAAGGGTTGGAATAAGAGGGTCGGTTCTCATACCACCTCCAAGAGTAACCACATGTGGCCCCTATGATGTGGTAGGATGGGGTTAGTGGACATGGATTTGCTGGAGCATTAGAGTAGATGGGGCTAGTCAAAGCACCCATGGGGATGATGGTCCTGTGTGAGCTGGCAAACTCCAGGCTTTGTGGTCCAGGATTTCTGGACTCCTCAGTGGCAGGGGTTGACCCTTCAACTTGGCTATGGAGACTCATCTCTATCCCTATGGGAAGGAGATTCTTCTGTTATCTCAACTTGGACCTGACCCCTTCTCCTAATAGTTGTGGCTGGCTGGCATGAGATGGTTCTACCATTGTTTTAGAC
The DNA here is from genome assembly GCA_004027735.1 of Carollia perspicillata. Classification (NCBI taxonomy): domain Eukaryota; kingdom Metazoa; phylum Chordata; class Mammalia; order Chiroptera; family Phyllostomidae; genus Carollia; species Carollia perspicillata. The sequence goes on along the minus strand of PVKM010016025.1, from coordinate 14,187 downwards.
AATTTAGGAGAGACTGAATTTTGAGTGTGAAAGTTTCGAAGATGTCAGTGTTTAATATGTTGGAGATATTGTGTGTTTGGTTCCAGACCACTGCAGTAAAATGAGTTGTAATCATTTTGCTGGTAGAGGGTCTTGCCTTCCATTTGTAAAAAAGAAATGCAACATTTATGAAGCTCGGTAAAGTGATAATGTGGTATCTTGGTTATACATTGCCATGTAACATACTATTCCAAAACTTCCTGTCTTAAAGTAACAACATTTAATCATATTTCATAATTTTGTTGGTCAGGAATTTGGGGAGTGGTTGGCTGGGTAACTCTTCTGCTCCACATGGTATTGACCAGGGTCACTTGGCACTCTTTATACGGTGGCTGGTATGGACTGGAAGTCCAAGGTGGTTTCACCCATGTGCCTGATGTCTTGACAGAAATGGTTTTGAGGCCCTTTTTCTCTCCATGTAGCCTTAAGGCATCTCCACATGCTGTCTTTTAGAGGGTGGTTGGACATTTACATAGTGCCTTGTTTAGGACTCCAGAGAACAAGGAGGAAACTTCTAGTTCTCTTAAAGACTGGTCTTGGAATTGGGATGACACCAATTCTGCCATAGTCCATTGGTTAAAGCAGTCACAGAGCAGCCCACTATCAAGGAGGATGGAAACAGATTCCCTCCCATGGAAAGGGTTTGTGGGTTCCTCTGATCTACCACATATGGGTTGCATAAATGTAGATTGTGGAGTTGAGCAGCAAAGAGCATATGAGGGAGAAAGACATTTCTAACTAGGTACTTCTGCTAAACCAGGGCAGCACTGACAAATGTGTCCCCTTTCATGCTTTTGGTTCAAAATGAAACTCTGGCAAAAGTGATTAGGGACACTGGTGGTAGGTGCCCTGGAAAAGCGTAAGTGGGTATTGTCTGAAGGACACTTTGGAGATGATGTTGACAAGTTTCCAGAGGATGGGTTGGGATGGGTTTCTTATTTTCTCCATTGTGTCACATGGCCATGCCAATGAGTACACAAACGATGGGCTTTGCAGATTTTGAAAACTTTTCAAATTTTTCTTCTGATGTAGAGAAGAGGGGAAAGAGAAAATTTGTTTTTAGTCTAATTTAATTTCCTTCATCTATAAGTTCAAAATGAGGTCCCAGTAAAAGCCTTGTAAAAATAATGGCAACAGTGGTTTTCTTTATTGTGGATGTGGTACAACATTGGCATTGTCATGAGGCCCCCTTTCAGGCACTCATTTAATGTAACCAATTAGTGCCCATAGTACAAATAATATGTGCCCATAGTACAAATTTTAAGGAAACAAAGGACATAGAATAAAAATCCCCCCACATTCTTATTCCTGAATCCCCATGTCCCTTCATCTGAGGCAGTTACCCTTTTTGTACATACTTCCAGACAAATTCTTTGCATATCCAAATCTCCCTCTAACACATGTGTACATAATTATAGGATATGTAATGAAGTATCTTTCACACACAAATAGATGCATACTGTATACTGTTTTGTACTTTGCTTTTTCATAAAATGATGTATTGGAATGTGTTCCATCTTAGCGGATACATGTCAACTTCTTTTTTTCCTAAGAGTTATATTATATTCTGTTGCATGAGTGTAGTATCACCTTTTATTTCTCTTGTTGATGTATATTTAGGCTGTTTCCAATTTTTTGCTATTACAAGCAACATGACAATGAATAGTCTTGGGCATGCAATAATACTTGTACATATGTGAGACTATATGTAGACATGGAATTGTGGGGTTGAGGGGTGTGAATATAGTAATTTGGATATTGATTACCAAATGATCCTCTATAGATCTTCTATTAGCTTGCATTCTTCTACCCTGCTTTTCTTTTAGATTCTGTGGATGGTCAGTGAAATTTGTTCTGAGAAGGTCACAGGCGAGGAAAAAGCCTGTAAGACTGAACAAGGAAAGACTGACATTTGTGTTTTTATATCAGCCTCATTTTATGAAGTTTCTAAGTAGTTTATCAAATATTTTAGCAAAACAGACCAAGTGTCAGGCTAGGAAGTCCTCTCTGCTAGGAACCCTGGCACATGGAGGAATGAGAAGATTGGATGTGGAGTGGTAAAAATGTTTCTAGTCTGACATCACTAGTATTCACTGTGGGATCTTGACTAAGCCAGATATCCTTTCTGTGACCTCAGTTTTCTTATTTATCAAATGAGTACTTGGAGTAAATTATTTCATATGAATCCCTGGATACAAAATTACTTGATTCTATGAAAGTCCCTTCACTTTTTATAATATAATACAATCTTATGTACAGGAACAACTATATAATTTCCAAGACACCAGGCAAAATAAAAATAATAGAGCCCTTTGTTAAAAAATTATTAAGCATGTCCAGATGGCCACAGTGGAGTATTAAGCGGCGTGTAGGCCTCTCTCAGCACAGAGACCCTGTGCAAGGTCGTAGGCCCACGAAACTGGTCCTGTTCCTACAAAGATTATTGCCTCCAAATCAATGGTTTATTTCTACTTAAGTATTTTGTGGCAGTTTGATATAGACATGTGCTTGAGACACTGACCCATTCTTTTCTAAGGAAAGCTGCCTTTGTCTACAGCCCCATGTTAAAGGAAGCTACCTAACCTGCACCTGGTGTGATGCACCTCTCCTGATTGGACTAGAGGAACACACCTGACTGGAGGGCAGTCAGTTCATAGGCAGGTGAGTAGCTTGTAGGGTAGCCTGATAGGAACAGCTCTGACCAATGGGAGTTAAGTAATTACACTGGTAAACAGACTCTATGTGGAATTTGAACTGAGAAATATGGAGATCAGCCTGCTGGTTTGGGCTTGGGGGTTGGTGAAAATGGAGGTGGATAGGTAGAGAAAAGAGAAGCCACACATATTACCCTGTGTAACTGAACAACAAACCGTCATTACTTGAGGTAGCCTAAGTGAAATTATTTCTGTTCTTTTCAACGCAAAGAACATAATTAATCCAGGGTTATGCTAGAGCATAGCTTCAGCCTATTAATACTTAAGCCATCTAGGGAATGTGGATTAAGTATAATTAGAAGTGTGGAAATAGAAAAATAGTTTCAAAACCTTGTTTCCTCCTGCAGCTGCCAGCCACTGCATTGGAAGCAGCTGGAGCAGCCTGCGCTGGTCAGGTGAGGGGTGATCGAGCTCATCCAGTGCTACCTTTCTATTTTCCTGGCTTCATTTATTCATGTCACAGCCAACTTGCTTACATATTCCTAGGACTGTTTTTTAAAACTTCTCTTCCTAACTTATTCTTGACATCTTGTTCTACTTCCAGTGGAGTAGCCCTAGGAAAAATGTAGCTGTCAATTTTGCAAAAAGACACGCATTTTCTTGGTATGTCTTTTTCCTTTCTGTTGGACTGTGCTAATGGATCCCTGGAGTCTGCAGCAGGCTGAGGCAGGAGCTATACTAAATGACCTCTCCAGACCTTTTACAGGTTAGCCATGCTAAGGAAAGGATTCCAATATAGTTATTTCCCAACCCCTAATTATAGAATGTCTATATAATTGTTTGATGCTTTTCCTGTTACTTCACGGTTCAGTGGAGGCGAGTTTGTTGGTCTTCAGATGCATACCCAACTAATTTGGTCAGGAATGTCATATAACTTGTTATTGACAGTAATTTGCTTTCTAGGTGCACTAAAATCTGTGGTGTGTTGGCACGTTACTTATAGTAACACATACTGCACAGAGTGGCCTATTTAAATGAGGCATGCACAGAGCTGCACTATGCGAAATGGACCCCGATTCACAGGAATCACTCTGTAGCCCCAACACCTGGATAAACATGAAATGGACCCAGAGGCTCCTCTTCCTCACAGGTGCCTCTCAGCAAAGCACAGGTTAGCTATGTTTAGGGTGTAGATTAGGAAAATGAATCATCCAGTTGGCATTAGAGTAGAGAAAGGGACATTTCTGTTTATCTTTACATTAATGCACTGCCTCCAAGGTCCTGCCCTGCAAAGCCTCAGGTCCAGGAGGGGAAAGAGGTGAAAGCCTTAAAGTTCTCTGTTCTTTCTTGCCTGGGCCATCAGCCGTACTTTGCCACACCCAGCAGATGCTTGAGAGTGCACCTGAGCATCTCTGCAAGGATGATGCGGGCTTGAGCCTGTAGGCTGTCTCAGGTGATTACTGTGGGGCTATGCTCAAGCCATGGCAGGGCGTGGAGCACCAGTTTTGTAAGTAGGAAAGGGAAAAAATGAACCTTGTAGTATTTCCATGTTCAAGTTTTGTATAATTCTAGGAACTTAAGTCTTTCCATATCTATGTTTTCTCTTCATAAATGGAAATGCTAAACACTGATGTTACCCTTAATACCAAGACATAACCCCCACATATATTATTGCAATACTTTTTGTTTTTATGAGATATACTAGGTTTTAGAAAATAAAGATTAGAGTCAGATTTTCCTAGTAGAAGAGTGAATATTTGGGGAAGTATGGCTAGTTGAAAAGTAGATCAGAAAGATCTATCTATCAAAGTACATTAAAAATGTATTAAGAGGCTACAGTGTCAACAGGAGGATGACATTTATTTCAGCATCTAAAGCATTGTCAGTAAAATGTCTCTCTAGAATCACAAACCCAGTGCTGGTAATTGGAGGTGGGAGGGAAAGAACTCTCATGGATTAGAACCTGATAATCCTGATGAAATCCAGGGGGGAAATTAATAGCTCATTTCTGGGATGCAGAGGAATTAATGGCAGATTACTGCAGTGATCTCTACTAGAAGCGATTTGGTTTATTTTATCATTTCTATTTCCCATTTGGTTGTGAGAACATTCCCAACTTACATATTTCACAGCCCACACCTAACTTCTGAAAGCAATGTCATTTAACTTACAACTGAATATAAACCTGTCAGTGAACACTACCCATTTATACAGAATCATGGTTACCTCTGCAAAAATCGTCAAAGAGAACAAAAATAAATGGCATAAACGGAACAAAGGGTCAATGTCTCCTGGTTTTTTAAAATTACATTTTATTGATTATGCTATTACAGTTGTCCTGATTTTTTCCCCTTTGCTCCCCTCCACTGAGCACCACCCTGCTCCTTCTGGCAATCCTCCCATCATTGTTCATGTCCATGGGTCATGTGTATAAGTACTTTGGCTACTCCATTTCCTATATTGTACTTTACATCCTCATGGCTATTCTGTAACTACCTCTTTGTACTTCTTAATCTCCTCACCTCTTCACCCATGCCCCCACACCCAATTCCCATCTGGCAACCATGAAAATGCTCTCTGTACCCATTATTCTGTCTCTGTTCTTCTTGTTTGTTTAGTTTATTTTTTAGATTCAATTGTTGATAGATACTTATTTTTGCCATTTTGTTGTTACTAGTTTTGATCTTCTTTTTCTCAAATAAGTCCTTTTAACATTTCATATAATAATGAATGTTATTGGTTATTGGTTTGGTGATGACGGACTCCTTTAATTTTTTCTAGTCTGGGAAGAACTTTATCTGCCCTTCCATTCTAAATGATAGCTTTGCTGGGTAGAGAAATCTTGGCTGTAGTTCCTTGCTTTTCATGACTTTGAATATAACCCCTTCTTGCCTGCAAAGTTTCTTTCGAGAAATCAGCTGACAGTCTTGTGGGAACTCTCCTGTATGTAACTATCTGCCTTTCTCTTGCTGCTTTTAAGATTCTCTCTTTATCTTTAACCTTTGACACTTTAATTAGGATGTGTCTTAATGTGGAGTGGGCCTCTTTGTGTTCATCTTGTCTGGGACTCTCTGTGCTTCCTGGACTTTTTCCTTTACTAAATTAAGGAACTTTCTTTTATCATTTTTTCAAATAGATTTCCAATTTCTTGCTCTTCCTCTTCTTCTATTGACACCCCTATGATGCAAATGTTGGAATGCTTGAAGTTGTCCCAGAGGCTGCTTATACTGTCTTCATTTTTTTTGAATTCTTTTTTCTTCTTCTTGTTCTGATTGGTTGTTTTTTTATTCCTTATATTCCAAATCATTGATCTGATTCTTGGTTTCATCCACTCTACTGTTGTTTCTCTGTAAATTGTTATTTTATTCCATTAGTGTATTCTTTGTTTTTGATTGGATCTTTTTTATGCTGTTGAGCATCCTTATAACCAGTATTTTGAACTCTGCATCTGATAGATGGCTTTTTTCCATTTTGTTTAGCTCTTTTTCTGGAGTTTTGATCTGTTCTTTCATTTGGGCCATATTTCTTTGTTTCCTCATCTTCACAGCCTCCTTGTGTTTGTTCTATGTATTAGAAACATAGAAACTGCTTTGACTCTGTGCCTTGGTAGTATAGCCTAATGTAGTAGTTGTCCTGTCCAGTGGCACAGCCTTCCCATCACACAAGCTGGGTATTTGAGATGAACTCTCCCTGTGAGCTGAGTACACCCTCCTTTTGTAGTTGAGCCTTGGGTGCTGTTGGCAGATCAATGGGAAGGATTTACCTAGGCCAATCAACTGCAAGGATTGGCTGTGACCCCGATCACCAATTTCCACCCTCCGTGGAGTATCAGCTGTGCAGGGACAGGTTGGTGGTGCTCTGACATGATCTGTAGCTGTCCACTGGGTGTGCTGGTCCTGTGGTTTTCCAGATATTGCAAGGTAAGTTCAGCTCCCTCCTGTGTTTTGCCCTGGGTCACTGAACTATAAAACAATCTGAGATGGCTGCTACTTGTGCTGGGCTTGGAGATTCTCAAAGCTGTGAATCTAACCTGGCTGCTGGTAGTGCTGGGCTTGGGACTCACAGAGGCTAGCTGTTGTTTGATAGGATTTAGGAAGTTGTGAAGCATAAGCCAAGACCACCCATTCATATGGAAAAGCAGCTTGGGTTGGGCCATAAACTGGGTGAGTGGAGAAGTCTCTGGGGATCTCCAAGGTGGCTCAAACAGCTGGGTTGATGGAGTATTATACATGGTTCAAGCTTGCCCACTCCATACCTCTGCAAGGGAAGGGCTCATAAAAGGGACAATGGCTTCTGCTTGTCTTGATGTCAGACACTTCAGCCTCTCCCAGTATGCCACTGGTGCCCTTCAACCTTCCATCCCAGTGCTGGAGTTTAGAGGGAGTGAGTCTGAGCAGGTGAGTCTGTGTGTGAGTTCTTTAAAAGGAAATGCTTGGGGCTCCAGCAATTTCTTCCACTGGCTAAATTCCTGCTGGTTTTTGCAGCCAGAAGTTGTTGGGACTTATGTTCTTGGCGCTGGAACCTTGGGCTGGGGGGCCGTGTGTGGGGCTGGCACTCCTTGCTCCTGAGATATCCCTCCCTAGTTTTTAATCCACCACACATGGGTGTGTGACCAGACTGTTCTGCATCTGCACCCCTCCTACCATTCTGGATGGAACCATTCTGGTTTCTTTAATTCCATAGTTGTCAGACTTCCATTCAACTTGATTTCTGAAGGTTCTGAGTGATGACTGTTCTATATTGTAGTTGTAATTTTTAAAAAAGATTTTATTTATTTATTTTTTTAGAGAGAGGGGAAGGGAGGGAGAAAGAGAGGGAGAGAAACATCAATGTGTGATTGTCCCTCACGAGCCCCCTGCTGGCAACCTGGCCTGCAACCCAGGCACGTGCCTTGACTGGGAATCGAACCACGATCCTTTGGTTTTCAGGCCCACGCTCAATCCACTGAGCTACACTGAGCTACACCAGCCAGGCTTTGTAGTTGTAATTTTGATGTGGTTGTGCAAAGAGGTGAGTCATGCCTGCCTACGCCATCATCTTGACCAGAAATCTCCCTCCTGTTTCTATATGATGCTGCCATGACTTTGCAGTTGGTGAGTAATGCTGCTCCCCACCTCAATGAGACAAGGCTGTGACAACCACCCACAGGAACCCACCAGCTCTGGTGTGGACTAGGATGGAGCACACAATTTGTGGATTAAATGAAATGTTAGTGAACAGTAGAAATTAAGCAAAAATTGTGAGGCATTTTAGAGGCCTGAAAGCATGAGGTAGTTGGGAAATATGGAATAGTCTCCTAAAAAATTTCCCCACTTTCATTTATTCTAGTTGTAAAATATTTAAACAATATAGAAGAATATAAAATAAAAGGCAAACATCCCATCTTCTCATCTATCCTGATGTTTACTCTCCTCCCCAAAGGTAACCATTGTTTGGTGTATATGTTTGGTGAAACTTTTTACACCTAAGTATGTGTATGTATTCAAGTATATAGGTTTTTTAAAAAAGTAAATGGGATGATATTGCATACATACACATTATCTTGTCATTTAGCAATATGTCTTAGAGAGTAAAAATAGACCAAATGCATTCCCTTATATTGTAGTATGGATTTCCTTTAGGTGGACATTAGGCTTCTTTATGATAAACAATACTGCAGTAAATATTCTTGTTTATGCTTCTTTGTATAGAGGTACCAGCATTTCTCTAGAACAGAGATTTACCACTGGAATTTCTGGGTAGAACTGCGTGGTTATTTATAATATTGTCAAATGTTGCCAAATTGCCTCCCCAAAGAATGCTGATTTTCATTACCACCATCAGTGTGTTAGGGCATCTATTTTTTCCCATATCCATGACAACTCTGGGCATTATCAACCTTGGTTATTGTAGGGTAAATGGAGGTAGTCTGGCTTCCTCACCCAGATAACTGGGCAACTAAGGGAAGCAGTTTCCCATAACCTTGAGAATGGGCCTGATAAGCAGTGTCCTCATAGCCTTGAGACTGGGTCATGTATACTGTTCCCATAGCCTTGAGTGGGCTCACATGCGTAGTATGAAGCTCTGTTGCATAATATATGTGGGCACCCTACTGGCTTTGCTTGTATCTAGTATTTAAGGGGGTAGGGGCTCCCTACTGGGAGCCATGCTGGGGGAAAGGTGACACGCAGTGTGATACGCAGAGGCATGCAGGGGGACACAAAGCTTGCAGCATGCGTGGCTCGCCCACCCGCAAATAAAGGCATGTTAGACATCCCAACGGCTCTGTGACTACTCTCCCGTCTGCTCGAATCCCATGAACCTGTCTAGCCTTGAATGATCTCAACACTGTGATGTTTGCCAATGGTAGATAAAGAATGAGTTAGTTGTTTTAATTTATATCTTCTTGATTAGTTGAAGCTGAACATTTTTTTGCTATACTAATTGGCAATTTTCATTTGTTTTTTGGTAAAATGTCTGTTTTTGTCCATGGCACATTTTTTACTACTGTGTTATTTGTTATTTTATTGGTTACAGTTGCTTTTTATGTATTTTCTGTATGTGTATTACTTGGATTTTATATATTTCACATATTTTACACACCTTGACATTTGCTTTTTTCCTTTATTCGTGGTGTTTTATTTCGCCCAGAAGTTTATGTAGTTGAATCTGTCTGTCCTTTCCTTTATGGCCTAATAATTTTATGCTTGCTCCAGGTTTATAAAAATATTTTTTCTAATACTCTGTAGTTAAACAAGTTATTACCCCTTTAATGACTCTGCTATATAGTTTTGTGTAATGTGTGAGGTAGGGAAACTTTCCTTTTTTTTCTGGAACAAATTCACATTCCAGACACATTCACCTCTCATCCATCCTACATGTTTCTCTGTGACAGCTTGGATTTATGAATTATTAGAACATTTGTAGAGATATCCCCTGACATTGAATGTAGACTTTTGTGTGATGTGCATAGGTGCATTTTTTTTTCCTGTGGAGAGAGCCCTTAATTTTCACTGGATTCTCAAAAGGATACGTGATCCAACAAAGGTTAAGGAGCCCTTTGTAAGGGGAAGGTAATCAGGTTGAGAAAGAAAGATAAGAGAAAAATCTAGAGAGAATATCACAATAGCCATGGGAGGTGAGAGTTTCAAGAAGAAGGAAGTGGTCAGTAGGGTGAAATGCTGCAGAGAAATCAATTGAGATAAAGACAGAATAGAGTCCTCTGAGTAGGCAATTGAGAGCCAGTGTTCTCCCTCTCCAAGAACACTTTGTGGGGAGCAATCAGAGTAGATGCTAGTGGGAGACAAGATGCGATGGGGAGGAATGGGATTGGAAGAATATATGGAAGGTGAGGTGGTAAAGGTAGTAGGTATAGATAAGTCTTGCCCAGAGCTTTGCTTGGAAGGTTTGGTGGTAGCTGGAGAGATATATGGAAAAACTGCTATTTATTTTTTATGGAGTGGAGTGATGTTCATTAGATTCTTATCTAATGAACTCAGTTATCTAGCAGGTATATTCTATTCTTAAAGAATTTGATAGTGAATATGATAAAGATTTTCTTTGACTTATATTTAGAATGTTAAAAAAATTTAACAGCTGAGATGGCTTGGTCACTGACTAATCAAAATAGAAGCTATAACCTATCACAACAGATGCTGACTGTAAACCATTGGTAGGGCTGTACTAACGGGTTAGTGGTCTAGTTGCGTCTGGCTGTATGTATGCATGTCTTTTTCAGAAAAACTTTGATAGAAAGGACTGATTTTCAAGATTGGATTAACAGGAATTCTAGGGCCCCCAAAGGACCAAATCACAGAAGTTATAACAGCATTACAATATGTATGCAAAATTGTCTGCTAAATTTAATTGAAGGCTACATCTGTAATCAAGAGCCTCAGGGGCAAAAAAGACAGGAAAGCAAATGGGAACACTGAAAAACTTTGTTTACATCCCCCTAAAAACTAAGATTAACAGTAAGTGACAAGTTGTGAAGGAAGAACAAAATGAATGTAACACATTCCAAGTAAGAGTTGTAAGGGCAAGTAAGATTTTTTTATATCAAATTGTAATTTCATTTTGAGCTATAAGGTTAGGAACAAAATGGATTTTTCCATGCCAGGGGACATGTGATAGGGAAATTTTCTGTTTCCACTGAGGTTCCCTTAGTGACCAGTGCTAGTGTTGGAATTAAGATGATGTGAATCAGTATTCTCTTGCATGTGTGTGCTCTGCGTTTTTAATGGTAGGTTCGGGGTGCAGAAGCAGAGAGAGGCCCACAGCTTAGAGTACACACGCTTTATCATTTTAGCTCAAGACTCCTCCTCATTTTTTCTCCCTTTGGTAAATGTATGATCTTGCATTGTCCCAGGAAATTTTCCAAATGGAAGCTGCAGCATATTTTTTTCTTTGACAAATGCCGTATAGATAAACCTCTCAGTGTAAGTGGCTCTCTTTCAGAGATTTTTATGTGGAATATTTATAGTGAAATGTAAGTCTGTCTAGTATATAAACAGAGTTAATCACAGCTATTATACTCACCATTTTACACTTCTTAGTGGTTGCTTAGAATGTCATGTCTTAATAAACTTCCAAGAAAATTGAAATTTAAGAAAATTTGTTTTGAAAAGAAGGCAGAAAAAACGAGAGTTCTGAGGGATGGATAAAGTGCTTAATGTTCTTTTGGTGGGTAGTGTCAATAATATTACCTCTCTTGAGTAAAGAGAAAGAAAAACTGTGTTTGTTTAGCTGAATTTTATGTCTGTTGTCATTGTTTCTTGGTCGAGTTTTAAAATTTTTGTTATGTGTTGCAGTTGACTAGATGAAATAAATCAGAAACAGGTTCAATTGGTGCCATCTTATAGAGAGGCTAGAAAAATGTTTTTACCAAGGAAGTATAAGAAAAGGGAGAAATATCCAGAATCAATATTTCATCTGTAGATATAATACTGTTATTTGGTAATGTTACTAACTTTCCTTCTTAGGTCACACCAGTTTGAGAGGACAGGCTTGAAAAACCAAGGCGAAGGTGATGGCCACAAATAGTTTTGACCTTGAACACTTACCAGGGAGAATCAATGGGACTTCAACCTTTCCTTCCCTCTTCTACTTGCAAGCCCTCCCTTTCTTTGGCCTAGTCCTGGTTAATACACATGTTCGGCTTGGAGACGGCCAAATTCTCAAACATCTGTTGTGCCATTGCCAGTGCTGATCTTTGGGTGCTAATTGGCCTCCATTGGGATTTCCTGCCAAGCACCTTGATGGCCCTGATGGCTGTTTTGTCACCAGTGTTACAGTTCTCTATGTGAATAACATCCCAAAGAATAGTCTGCATATTTCTGTCCTTCTCAACTCTTTGTTTTAAGGAAATTTAGACATCCAGTCCCAAGGATGGGTTGAACATATTTGAATGGCACCACACAATGCTACAAAATTTTTCCTTTTTATCAGCACCAAACCAGTGACCAGGAAGGTACCCAGGGTTTTCTATCTACCCCAATACAGTTCTCTTAGAGATGAGGGTGAGAGGCAGGGACACTTATAAATTCCTCAGGTACAAAAGACTCCTTGAGAGTTGATTTTGTTCCGATGTTCCTCAGGAAATGATCGTGCAAATTAAATTCTACTTCTGAAGACCTTCTGAAGCATTTAATAAAGGGAAATTCTTCCACAAATGTGCTGACCTGATATTTCACTTAAATACCTAGAGTCTTAATTAAAACAATTTTCAGCCATTTTCTAAAGTAATTCTCTAGGGTTATCAATATCTCTCTCTATTTTCTGCAAATGATAATGAGGTCATGGAAATTAGACTTTATGGGAAGCCTGGCCATATCTCTAGTCCTAGCACAATCTCTCCTTCATCCTAACATTTGCATCACCAGAGTTTGCATTAAATAAAAAGTCTAAGTTGTATAAGTTGCTTGCCTTTCCCAGTCAAGAGCATTTACTGAGTGCCCACATAGTTTCTACCAGTACCATTGAAAAATCACTAGCTTCTGCTCTTAAAGTCCTTGTAGTACAGTTGACATCGATGGGTCAGGTAGTGGGTAGGGAGTGGTCTCTAAGATATCAGAGACCACAGGTTTTGTCAGTCCAAGAGGAGATAGAGATTTGTGAGACAGACTGCTGGGCTTTAGCATCTCAGGAGGGAGGTACTATAGTATAACTTTTCAGAGCATGAGGTTTTGAGGAAGATTTGGGTCCAAATTTTGGCTCTACCATGCATTCATTGTGTACCTTAGGCAAATTTCTTTTTTAAAAAAAGATTCTACTTATTTATTTTTAGAGAGAGGGGAAGGGAGAGAGAAAGACAGGGAGAGAAATATCAATGAGCGGTTGCCTCTCACATGTCCCTAACTGGGGACCTGGTCTGCAACCCAGGCATGTGCCCTGACTGGAAATTGAACCAGGGACCCCTTGGTTTTCAGGCCAGCACTGAGTCCACTGAGCCACACCAGCCAGGGCCCCTTAGGCAAATTTCTTAACTTCTTTGCATTTTTGTTTCCTCTTTTGTAAAAGAGGAGTGATAATACCTACTGTAGATTTGTCTTGAGGATTGAATAAAAAAAAAAAAAAGGCTCAGCACAGAGCCTGGAACACATTAAGAGCCTAAAACATGATAGCCTTCATTTTAAATGGCCTATTGGCCTCTTCTTGGAAACTGCTTTTCCCAAAGAGGACCCAAAGACAGAAATAACTACAGAGATATTGAACATTTCAACTATGCCAAGGGAGAGGTGTATTTTTTTCTATTGAGAGCCACTGACCCCTGATAGAAAAGGATCAATTGAAGGCCTTGTAAAAAAATACTAATTTGCTTTTTCCCCTCAGGGAAATAGAAAATATTGAATTTACCTACTTTTAAGAATAAGGAACACAGTGCTTTACTCAATAAATACCTTGAATAGATTTTTAGAACTTTCGGGGACCTCAGAGACTATCTAGTATAATCTCTTTATTTAATAGATGAGACAACTGAAGGCTGAAATATAAATTGACTTTGTGATAATTACCCACCTTCACCATGACAGACCACAGGAATAAACCTTTACTTCTAAGTCTAACACGTAGCATCTTCCCACTATCTTATATTTAGTAAAACAATAGGGAGAGGAATAGAGAAAGAGCAAACTGAAAGGAGGGAGAGAGAAAGAAAGGAGTTAGAAAAAGGGAGGGGGATACTCATAGAAAAAGGAAAGTACAGAGAAAGAACGAGAAAAGAAAGAAGCAAGGTAGTCATTTCCAACATCAGTGTGGTTTCATTGAATGCACATCATGTTAAGTTAACCTTCTTTTCTTTTTCAGTGAGAACTGTCGTTCTGAATGAATGTCTGAATGAATGACAGGATCTCATTACCAGCTGGGAATCTATAGAGAAATGTTAATTTAATAACCTGGACTAGGGTGGCAGGAATAGAGATGGTTCCAGAGGTTGAATTTGAGATGTATTTGAGAGAGAGAGAGAGAGAGAGAGAGAGAGAGAGAGAGAGAGAGAGAGAGAGAGAGAGAGAGAGAG
>PVKM010016024.1:0-27293 GCA_004027735.1 Carollia perspicillata | reverse complement strand
AAGGTCTCTTTTGAGAAATCAGCTGACAGTCTGATGGGAACTCCTTTGTAGGTGACTGTCCCCTTATCTCTTGCTGCTTCTAGAATTCTCTCCTTCATTTTAATCTTGGCTAATGTAACTATGATGTGCCTTGGTGTGTTCCTCCTTGGATCCAACTTCTTTGGGACTCTCTGAGCTTCCTGGACTTCCTGGAAGTCTATTTCCTTTGCCAGATTGGGGAAGTTCTCCTTTACTATTTGTTCAGATAAGTTTTCCACTTGTTGCCCTTCCCCTTCCCCTTCTGGTACTCCTATAATTCGGATGTTGGAATGTTTAAAGATGTCCTGGAGGTTCCTTAACCTCTCTTCATTTTTTTGAATTCTTGTTTCTTCATTCTTTTCTGCTTGGTTGTTTGTTTCTTCCTTCTGGTCCACTCCATTGATTTGAGTCCCAGTTTTCTTCCCATCATTACTGGTTCCCTGTGCATTTTCCATCATTTCACTTATGAACGCCTTCATTTGTTCATCTAATTTGTGACCAAAATCAACCAATTCTGTGAGCATCCTGATCATCAGTGCTTTGAACTGTGCATCTGATAGGTTGGCTATTTCTTGCTTGCTTAAAAGTATTGGCTCTGGGGCTCTGAGCTTTTCTTCTGTTTGAGTCATTTTTGGTCAGGTGGTGCCTATTGTGTATGAGGGGCGGGGCCTTAGGTGTTCACCAGGGCAGGGCAGCCTGGTTGCCAAGTTGTGACACTGTCTGTGGGTGCGTGGTCAGAGAGGGAACAATGGCGCCTGTTCCTCGTTCTCTCGAATTTGCTTCCTTTCTGCTGCCTCCCACAAGCAAACTGGGCCCCCCTGGCGCTGGTTCCCAGGTGGGAGGGCCTATGCACACTTCGGAACCTTATGGGTCTCCCCAATGACCTCTCCTGTGAGGCTGGGAGCCTCTCCCGGCACCTTTTCAATTGGTGTTTTTAGGCTTTATTGCCCATCGCTGGGGCTCTGGGCTGTGCGGTCCGTCTCACTGATCGCTCTTGCCTAGTTTATCTGCACGCGAATGTGTGTCCACGGTTGGCCAACTGCCCTGCATGCCTTGTGTGCTCTGCTCGTCTCCTCCCCGAGTCTGGGGTCTGCAAGCTCTACGCCACCTACGCCGCCTGGCGCTCCCGAGCCTGGCAGCCACCACGTTTTCCTGCCACTTTCCCTCTCCACCGGCTGTGAACTCCGCCCCTCTTACTGGTCTGGTTGAATGGTTGTCGGACTTCCATAGTTCAATTTTATGTGTTCTGGTTGTGTTATTGTTTGTAAATATTTGTTGTCCTTAATCTTGGTTGTGAGAGGAGGTACAGTGTTTCCACCTACGCCTCCATCTTGGCCGGAAATATTTCTGGTAATTTTTATTTGCTCTCCCACACCCCAGACCAGACCAGCTGTTATCAACCCCAGCAGCACACCAGGATCACCTGGGGACCTTTAAAAATGCTGATGCCCAGGGCCTTGCCAGGACAATTGAATCAGGATATCTGGAGCATGGCATAGGCACTAGTGGTTGGAAAACGCTTCCTGAGTTATTCTAATCTGCAGCCAGGTTGAGGACCATTGACCAAATGTGGCAGACAGACCAGAGGGTGACCACCAGTGAGTCAGGCATGCCCTTGTATAATCCCTCTGGAGTGCAGGTGAAACCTGCAACTTGTTTCTCACCAACAGCATGTGGCAAAGATGATGGGATGCCATTCTCTTGATTAAGTTATGCTACATGGCCAACAAGGGTGGGGACTTGTAGATAAATGCTCCAGTCCCTTGTCCTTCTGAAGGATGGATCTGAGGGAGTTCTGAATGCTTCTCAGCGGTTGAGTGGGGTGGAGTCTGCCCATAAGTACAGACTGCTCTTGGTTGTGCTGGAAAGTGTGGTAACTGCTGTACTGTATACAGTGGCGACCTTGCCACTTTAACATGATCAGGTTTCCCTGCCTACTGATCTCACTTTTCCCACTGTCTGTCTGTTTTTGCTTCCTGGATCACTTCCCAAGTAAACTCCCTGCACCGGACTCCTTGTCTCAGGCTCTGCATTTGCGGATCCAGGCTAAGATGGTGTTTTTTGGAGCCCCTGTGTACAGTGTAAACAGGAGGGGCAGGAGGGCCTTGGAACCACTTGCATGCTGGGATGGGCACACATGTCCAGGAGCATAGGCAGTCAGTGCCCCCATGGAGGCAATAAAGAGGGGTGGCTGGTGCAGAGTGAGGCCAGCTGTGAGTGTACAGAGGGGACAGCAGGGACAGTACGGGAGATGGGCAAACAGGGGACCCTGCCCAGTTCTGAAGTTGACGACCAGCTTCCCTTCTCTGTTTGCCTCTCGAAGCCTCCTCATTCTGACAGTGTTTGCTCACTTTGTGCCCTCTCAAGCTCTGCAGTCACCGAACTGTCACTGCCAGGAGGTCTATGCTTCATGGCCAATAACACTGAGCTGGGACCTTAGTCCTGGAGACCAGCTGGGGCTCAGTCCCTGCCCTGCCAGAAGCGGGGTGAGCTGTGGGAGAGAAACACTGGGCTTTGAGTCTGGAAACTTAGCTCTTGATGCCAACTTTGTCACCTACTGGCTGTGTGCCTTTGGGCAATGCACTTCACCTCTATGGCATTCAGGTTCCCCATCCCAAGACTAGGGAAGATGTCCACCTCATAGGGAGATTTTGTAAGTTTTGTGACCATGTGGATGTCAAGGTATTTTAAAAACATTTGTTTGAAGACCAGAGGGCATGGCGTGCCCTCTGCACCTTGTTTTCTGAATTATTTTTATAAACACCTCCAAGGGGAGCAAGGCCAGATGAGAAGCTAATTTTAAAAATAAAGCCAAATGGAAGATAAGGGAAGGGAGATAACCAACTGTTAATTAGCAACTGAGGCTTGGTCTGAGGCATCTCAGAGGGTCCATGGACAGAGCCTGGGACATTGGGGACCTGATAGCCTCAGGATGCTGGGGTTGGAGGACGGGATGGGCAGTCCCACTGTAAATTCAGTGTCAGAAACAAGGCTGCTGGCCATGAAGGTGGATCACTGGATGACAGGAGCAGAGCCACCTACCTGGGCCTGCTCCTTTTTAAGGTCCTTGGGGACGTGTGGGTTGGGGGACATTACACGTCCACTTGGGGACATGTAAGGGGATAGAGGTGACTTCTGACGCTATGAGTGTCACAGCAGAATTGCCCCAGCAGACTTCCTCCTGGGCCACTTTGGACCTTGCCACATGGCTCCTCTTCTGTTTTCCTCCATGTGGTGGCCAGGAAAAATGGATGGCTTTGTCAGGAGCTTCTAGTCTGTTCAGCGGTAGAATGTTGGGAAGGAGAGCCTGTTCCCTGTTTGCCAGCATGTGGAGGACAGAGCTGGACATTAGCTCAGTGGGTGGAGGATTATACCCTCCAGTCTCTGCTAGCAAATAACCGCTCTCAGGAACCCCCGTTGTCCCAGCCTTTATTATTCCACAGGGCAGTCTGATGTAAATAAGGCAGGTCCTTTGGGTCACCCCCGAGGAAGCAAAGTCTCCTGGAGCTTTGGGGGAAAAACTCCCAAACTGGACATTTCCATGAAAAGAAGGGCTCCAATCAGTTTTCAGATCTTGTGGTTGAGTTCAGCACCACTCACACCCCACAGCATCCATGTGGAAATAGCACAGACTGGGCCTGGGAACCCACCGTGAGAAAGAAAGAACACATAATTCTGCTGGGTTTTCTTCCTCAGAAAACTCACTGGGTCCATTTTATCTCCATTTTATAGACAAAACTGAGGCACAGAGTAGTTAAGGAGCTCACTCAAGGTTACACAGCTAGTGGGGGTGTGGTTGGGGTCTAAGCCGAGTCATCTGGCTCCAAGATCCCCTTGCTAGCTCTGTCATCTTTCCCCTGGCCTTGGCTTACCTTCCTCCCCTCCCTTCCCCTCTTTCCCCATTTCTGTCCCCTCCCTCCCTCCTTCCCTCCCTCTTCTCCTTCCTTCCTTCTTTCTTCTTTCTTTTTCCTTTCTTTCTTGTTTTATATTATAAAAGTAGTATAAACCCAGTATGAAAATTAGGAAAATAAAAAAAGAAAAAAGTACACATTCCAATCCCAGACCCTAATACACTCTCAACATTTTTATGTCCTTTTCCCTCTCTATGCACATTTTTAAATGGTTGCAGTTCTAATTTATATACTATATTTATGTATTTTGATTTTTTCATATAATGTTGTGTTGTAGTAATCTTTCACTTTTTCTCACACTCTTCTTTAGGTCCACTAGGCAGTGTCCTAGGCTCTGGGAATCCCACAGAAAACAAGACAGTGAGGCCCTTGTCCTCACGGAGCTTCCTGGTTAGTGGGGAACTATAAATTTATAGTATAGAGTCCTCACGAGTATTTGCATTTCCTACATTTTTCCATTGCCCTCGATACCCTCATGGAGCTGCAGTCTACACCATTTAATATTTTGGACCATCTTTTCCTTTTATATGTTATCCATCATATTCTCCAAACTTTGAGTGAGCTTTGTTATTCTTTTTGAACTTTCTAGTGTTAGCAAAGCTCTTAAGAAAGACATAAAGTAGTTCTTTTCTACTTGCCTTTTTTTTCTTTACATCATTTTCGGCCTTTAAAAAATGTATTCTGTGGCCCTGGCTGGTGTAGCTCAGTGGATTGAGCGTGGGCCTGTGAACCAAAGGATCGCAGTTCGATTCCCAGTAAGGGCACATGTCTGGGTTGCAGGCCAGTTCCCAGCAGGGGACACACGAGAGGCAACCACTCATTGATATTTCTCTCCCTCTCTCCTTCCCTTCCCCTCTAAAGATAAATAAATAAAAATTATAAAAATAATCATTTATAAAAAATGTATTCTGTGTTACTTCCACATCTGTGTTCTTTGGCTTTCTTTGTTCATTGTTGATCTACCTCTATTTCATAACTCTGCTATATAACAATTGCTTTATAGTGATTACCGTGTAACACTACAAAGAAAACCACAGAGTAGTTGTATGATGACATACCTAATCCCCTATGGTTGGGCACTTAGATTATGCCCCTTTCCTCCACAATGTGTAATGTGGGGATGAACATCTTCCATGCAGACTCTTATTCTTTCCACTCACTGAAATCTCACCTTCACCACTAAAAACATGTTGCCTGGTGACTTCTTTGTGGCCAAACCCAATGAATCCACCTTGGCCTTACTTGAGCAGCACTGGGCACCTCCTTCTCTGCTTTTCCTCCTCTTTTCACTCTTCTTTTCCACAAATCCCTCCAGAGCAGGTCTTTCCCCACTGTGCAGGTTCACTGTGGGCGGTCATGTCCATTCCTATAGCTTGTCCTACTATCTACATGTTCATTCCTGACTCTATGTTTGACCATGACCTGCAGGCTTATAAAATAATGATATTGTTATATCATACTTATTCTAGGACTTAATCTTTAGTGGGGTTGACTAAGCCAGATACTGTTCTCAGCCTTTTGCATGTATCATTTAATTTGACCCACAAAGTCTCTTGACAGCAAGTACTGCTCCTTTCATTGTTAGTTGAGGAAATTGGAGCCTATTAACTGTCCCCACTTGAATGTCCCACAGTCATCAAATTTCCTCAGCTCTATCCCCTTGATATCTCCTCACCCATCTGTGGTTGGCCCTTCAACATCTTTCTCCTTGACAATTGTCGCATCTCTCTAACACCCTAAGGTTTCAAGGTCTTCTCAGTGCACAGAGGGATCTTCCTAAAATGAAATACTATGTTTGTCTGGGTTGGACTGGAGTTAGAGATGAAGACACTTCCCTTGTCTTTGGCCTCTCATCCTGAACACAGCCATGAGGTGTACATCAGCTCATTGACTGCTTCTACTTACTTGTTTCATTGTCAACCAGCCACCCCGATAAAGAGATGGGTGTTCCTGTCCAGAGAATAGGTGACCTCTCCTCACCTGGCTCCTTCCCATGTGGGCCAAGTCCATAGTACAGAGTCTGGGCATGCCTGGAGCAGAGTCCTCCTCTCTGGGTCTGGGCTCAACTTTTCTGCAGTGATTTATACTTCCTAGGGGTTAAGATCATCCTACATCTTTCCTCCCTGGTCCCCACTAAGCAATGAGTCTGGTTTCAAGAAGGACACTCATGCATATTGCAGGGGCCTGGTTTGCACACAGCCAGCTGAAATTTGTCCAGCCCTTGGATGGGGGACAGGGAGGTCTATGGTCTGGTCCAAGGCAAGCTTGCTGTTCATGCTCCTTGGACACTGTCAATTAGCATGCCCCACAGTCCTTGCACAGGGTTTGGGGACCTGGCAGTGGAGGTGGCCAGGGACGTGTCTGGCTGGCTGTTACATTTGAGAAAAGAGGCCCCAGGCCTTACAGGAAAGTTCTGGGGAGCAGGACTCCTGAGAAGCATTCTTGGCTGTTATTAAAGCAGCATGTTCCTTTGGAAACAGAAGGGAATAGCCACTGTTCCCCTGTGTTTGCTCGGAGGCCAAATAACCCTGGAGGTTTTATTCTATTTGGTGTACCGACAGCCTGTGATGACAGCATTTGTGGCAACTGAGCCAGCTCTGGCCAGTTGTAAATCATAGGGTAGGGCCATCCTGGGAGGAGGAAAGCAGTTCAAATTTCTGCCAAGAAGGAGTCAGTAAATGTCTTCCAGAAACTTCAGGCTCCAAAAAGTGTGGCCATGTGTTTTCATCCCCAGGCAAGTGGGGAAGGGTAAAAAGCAAAAGAAAGCAACAAAACCATTCTTTTATATTTTGAGAGGAACTTTGTCATAAATACCAAAAATCCTTCAACATGTTCAAATCTTTCAGTCCTTGGACCATTCCAATAATTTGTCTTAAAGAAATAATTAGAAAGGATACCTAAGGTTTAGACACAAATATGCTTAACATAAGGTTTTCATAACAGTACAAACAAAAACAAGATACAAAACACAGCCCAGACATGCACACATATGAAAACAGCTGAAATGTCCAATTATAGAAGTTAATTTAGGTACATCCAGTTTGGATTCTATTCAGTCATTTAAAAAGCGTGTTTTCTAGGTTAGTATGAGAGATGTAGAAAAATGCTCATATGATAATATTAATCATATAAAGCAAATACATATAAACAGAATAAGCATTGAATGGGAATATCCTCCAATATTAATAATCTCTCTGAGAATGGAGTTATGGGTAATTTTTGTATAATTCTTTATACTATTATGTATTTTTCAAATATTTTATTTTCTTGACTTTAAAAAAATTGACTATGCTATTACTGCTGTCCTAACTTTTCTCCCTTTGTCCCCTTCCACCAAGCAGCCCCCACTTCCTCTGGTGATCCCCCCTTTAATGTCTATGGGTCATGCGTATAAGTTCTTGGGCTACTCCACTTACTATAATTGCTCTTAACATCCCCTGCTTATTCTGTAACTACCAATTTGTAGTTCTTAATCCATGCACCTTTCCCCCGTTCCCCCAGAACCCCCTTCCCACTGGCCGCCATCACAGTGCTCTCCATATCTATGATTCTGTTTCTGTTTGTTTGCTTAGTTTGGTTTTTAGATTGAATTGTTGACATTATATATTTATTGCCATTTTATTGTTCATAGTTCTTTTTCTTAATTCCTTTAACATTTCATATAATAATAGTTTGGTAACGATGAACTCCTTTAGCTTTACCTTCCCTGGAAAGCACTTTATCTGCCTTTCCATTCTAAATGATAGCTTTGCTAGATAGAGTAATCTCGGTTATAGGTCCTTGTTTTTCATCACTTTGAATACTTCTTGCCAATCCCTTCTAGCCTGCAAAGTTTCTTTTAAGAAATTAGCTGACAGTCTTATGGGAGCTCCTTGGTAGGTAATTATCTGCTTTTCTCTTGCTGCTTTTAAGATTATCTCTTTAACATTTGCCATTTTAATTGTGATGTGTCTTGGTATGGTCCTCTTTACATCCATTTTGTTTGGGACTCTCTGTGCTTCCTGGAGTTGTATGTCCATTTCCTTTACCAAATTAGGGAAGTTTTTTAAAATTATTTTTTCAAATAGGTTTCCAGTTTCTCACTTTTTCTCTTCTCCTTCTGGCACCCCTATTAAGTGAATATGAATGAATGTTTGATGTTGTCCCAGAGACTCCTTATACTGTCCCTTCACATGGAAAAGCCACTGTTACCAGGATGGGAGGGTTGCTTGGGTGGGCCTGTAAGTTGAATAGGGTGGATAGACCCTTAGGTATTTGTAGGGGCTGGGCTTACCGTGTTAGCCAGGTTGATGGAGAGTCAGATGTGGTACTACTGCACTGTGGTTCTGTGTGTGGGAGGGCTCAGGAAAGGATCAATGGCCATGTCTGCAGTTTTGTCTGGGAGAAAGCTGTCCCCCAGCTCTCACCCTGATGTCAGACACTTCATTTCATCCCCATATGCCACTTCCACTTGTACTTTCAATTTACTGACCTGGTGCTGGAGCCCAGAGGGTGTGAGTCTTAATAAGTCTGTTTGTAGTATGAGGCCCTTTAAGAGGAGAGGCTGGAGAATCCTGCAGTTTGTTCTGCTTACCCAACCCTCACTGGTTTTTGTAGCCAGAAATTATGAGGACTTACCTTCTTCACAGTGGAACTCTGGGCATAGTGGTCTGGTGTGGGGGTGGGATCCCTTGCTCCTGAGATATCCCTGCATTTTATATCTACCACACGTGGCTTTGGGACCAGCAGGTTCTGTATCTCTCTCCCTTTGTCCCTCCTAATTGTCTGGATGAATGTGGTTTCTTTAATTCCTTAGTTGTCAGACTTCCATACAGCTCAATTTTCTGATAGGTCTAGGTGATGGTTGTTCTATATTTTAGTTGTAATTTTGCTATGGCTGTTTGAGGAGGTGAGTTGCATTTACCTATACTTCCATCTTGACCAGAAGTCTACTTTTCAAATATTTTCCAACACCATATATGTGTAATGTAATCCTCAAAAAAGGTAGCTAAAAAGATATAGAAACCTTAACAGTGTCTGATTTTTCTTGGCATGGGGTTTAGGAGAGCAGACTCTCCTTGTAGTCAGAGGTGTACTCTAATTCTATTGGAAATGAAGAAACAAGAGGATCATGGGGAAAAAGAGGATCAAGCAACTAAAATACCCAAGCAACAAACTCAGGACGTTACGACTGCCTTTGAACATGTGAACTGAAATTAGGGTTTGGGGTGTCCCAAGAACCAAAGGGGACTTTTGTCTGCCCTACCCCCATGTCTGCTCCTGCTGCCATCGGTAGTTGGTGGAAGGGCACCTTCCTAGCCAGAAATGTGGCATCATCTTTAGCTGATTTCTCTGTTCCACCCAATTGATCTCCCGCTGTCTTGTAAACTTTGTGAGGAAATGCCTTCCACATCTTCACTGCCCTATGTTGGTACCCCCTCATCTCCTGTTCAGCTATTGAAAAGATTCCTAGCTCTTTCAGTTTGATCCTATCACTATAGCCAGACTGTTCTTTCAGAAATGCAAATCTGCTTCTGCTATGCCCTTGCTTAAAACCCCCCTGTATCTCTCTACTGTACTCAAGGTAAAACCCAAACTCAGTTTACAAAGTCCTTTGTGACCTGACCCCAACCTAGTTTCCCAGCCTCATGTCTCCGTTCTTTGCTTCATGCCCTTTGCTCCCCACCACTTCAGCCTCCTAACTGATCCATGAAAGTGCCAGATCCTTTCAGGGACCCCCAGTCCCTCCACTCTTTACCCTCTTCCACTTCTCCATCTGGGAAATCCTTTTTATCCTATTCTAGTCATTTCACTGTCATCCCCACAAGGCAGAACACATTTCTCCTTCCCTGAGTTTTCTTACAACTGTAATTCTCCTCCTATGTGACATATTGCCTCATTTGAGAGGGTTCTGATCTCCTCCATTAGAACATAAACTCCTTGAGACTGTGAATGGCTGCTTCATCTTTGTCTTCCATAGTCTCCAGCATAGGGCCTGGTGTGTGGTGGGTGCTTAAAAGTGTTTGTTGAGTGGATGAATGAAGTTAAGAAGAGCAAGTTTGTGCTTCACTGTATGGAAGAATCTTCTAACCAGCATGAGGATTATATTTAATTTCAGGCACCAACTCAGATCAGCTGTGAGTGGCTCTCTTACATGCTTTGTTTTGAAGGAGTTTAAGGGTACTGCTCAGATAAGAGGTAGGATGTTTCAGTTATTTGCTGCAACTTAATAGATCACCTCCACATTTAGAAGCTTAAACCAATGATAATTATTTGTTTTGCTCATGGATTTGAAATTTGAACAGGACTGGATGGAGATGGCTAGGTCTGCTTCACGTGGCATCAGCTGTGTGGATGGGCTGGGTGGACCAGCTGGAGGATCCACTTCCAAGATGGTTCACTCACATGGGTGGTAAGCTAGTGCTGGCTGCCACCTGGAGCTCTGCCAGGGTCCTCAGTTTCTCTCCACATGGGCATCTTCGTGGGGCTTTTTGGGTGATTGCTGTGTTCCAAGAGTGTTCCAAGAGACCTGGGTGGAAGCTTGTATTATATTTTACAGATCAAACAAATCACTAAGGCCAGCCCAGATCGAAGGGGTGGGGAATCAGAGTCCACCTCTCAATGAGAAAAGTAGTAAAAAGTTTTCCTTGGGCATAAAATAAATGGAGGTGGCAGAAATAATAGCCTGTTTTCTGATTTTATTCTAACCAACAGAAGTAATTCCACAAAGAACAGCATTGCTATTCTTGGATTTGCAGAAATATTAAAGCCCTAGAGTCAAATTGCTGGATCTGGCAGTTAGATGATCTTCTTGGGAATGTAGTCAGCTTCCTACCATGGGAGGAATTAAAACACAGACTGGCAACTGCATTGTGGAGATGTTGTAGAGGGCGGTGAAGCTTCCAATAAGAAATGGAATTGGATTGAGATAAAGGAAATACATTTAGTCATATTTTTCAGTTCACTGTGATCAGCTATTGTCATACCATTAGCCTGGTGCTCCCCACTTCATCCTCAGGCTCTGAGATTAAATAGAGGTGATGATGATGGTGATGACAATGATGGTAATGATGATGACGGTGATGGTGTGGTGGTGATAATGATGGTGAGGATGGTGGTAGTGGTGATGATGATAAGAAAGATGATGGTGATGAGGTGGTGATATTGATGATGATAATAGTAATGAACATGATGCTGATGATAATAGTGATGGTGATAATAGCTAATGCATACATAATGTTTACTATTTGTAGGCACTGTGCTATGTACTTTATATATACGTTGAGATCTGTCTAGAACATATCCAGCCATGTAATATGAAAAATAAAGACATTTATTGAAGAGGGCACAAGGTACAAGAAGCACTGTACATAGGGAAATGACACTTCTGTCCCCTTCAAAGTAGGCACCTTGGGACCTCACACAGTTCTCCCAATTGCCATCAGCTGGCCCATCGTATTTTCCTGAATCTCATTGATGGTTTGAAATCCCTTTCCTTTCAAAGGTGATTTTAGTTTTGGGAGAAGCCATAAGTCACAGGGCACCAAATCTGGTCTGTGTTGGGGTTGAGTCATCTGGGTGATTTGATGTTTCACCAAAAAACTCTGCATGAGACGTGATGCATGAGTGAGTGTTGTGATGAAGCTGCCAATCACCAGTGGCACGTAGCTGTGGCCTTCTGAATCATCTGAATAGTTTCCATGGAGGAACATTCAAGCTTAATGCAGAATTTGATGCAGATTCGTTGCTCTATTTGCTCAGTCATTTTGAATGCCGTGGCCACACAGTACACATGCTCACTCACTGGCACCTACTGCCTCCACTAACTAGTACAATGAAGTCATCATTTTTCATGCATATGCATTCTAGTCCACTCTCATTGCCAGCCAGGTTACAACAGTGTTGTGTAAACTACTCTTGTTACATTGATAATGGTTAGAGTTTTTCAGGACAGACCTCATATATTAAATAATCCTCATAATGACCCTATAAATTAGAGATCATTACTATGCCCATTTTACAGGCAGAGAACTGAGCCAGAGAGAAGAGGCTACATAACTGACCCAAAGTCGGTCAGCCAGTAGATAGTGGAACCACATGGCTATCTGATGGGTGTACTAGGAAGACTTTCTGACCAGTACAGGATGTTGACCTTACAGTTTCTGATTTTCATTCTTTCCATCATGCTAGTGCTCCTATCTCCCTCTGTGAGGGGTCCTGCTCAGCATGTGTCTGGCCTTCTGAGTGAAGAAGTGCTAGGGGCTATCCTGGAGTTGGCGTCCAACCAGCAGGAATATTACACAAGAAAATTCAAGCATCTGATGAGGAGTGACTTTTTAACATCCTTCCAGGGGAGAAAAAAAGCAGCAGGTTTGTAGCTGGGACATGATTCTGAATCCCCTCTCCATAAAATGTGGCACCCTCTTTTGGGCCTAGAGCAGAATGTTAAAGCAACCAAACCTACCACATACATCTCAGTGCTCCCTGGGCCATCAGGTCATTTTTACACATGCAATTCTTCTTGCCCAGCAGATAACCCTCATGGCTTCCTCCACAACTCCTCCTGCTCTTTCAAGGCCAAGTTCAAGGGTCCCCCCCACCCCCGCCCTCCGTGGATACTTCTTTCATTGTCCTAGCCAGACTGAGGCTTTCCTCTATGCTTGCTCCGTGGGTCAGCCCACATCTCTGAGTTGACCTATGACATCTAATTATCCTTAGTTTCTCTGTCTCTTTCCCACAAAACTAGGTGCCCCCGTAGGCAGGGAGTATTGTTTATTTGCCCCAAATCCCCACTGCTGTGACACTGATGTTTTAAAAGAACAACCATCACAAAGCATAATATTGTTAGGATTTTCCTGCTGCCAGGTGTCCCTGCTTGGAGAGAGCCACCTCCCTTCAGGGACTGACTATATATTTTAAAAATTCCAATTAGATATGTCTTCCTTAAATAATAATTTATTGCCAGTTTTTAAAGTCTTCTAACATGTAGGACTCATTTCTCAATCTTGAGCGTTCGCTGGAATCACTTGGAGGGCTGGGGAAAATACAGACCCCAGGGTTTCTAAGTCAGCAGGTGTGGTGTGGGCTCGAGAATGTTTGTTTCCCACCAGCTCCCAGGTGATGCTGCTGCAGCTGGTCTGGGACCACTCAGGCCACTGCTGGAGACATCATGCGCCAGAGTGCCAGGGAACACTCGTGCTGTCACTGAGAGTATCCAACATTCCTTCTGTTTTTAGAGTCCACACAATGTATGTGCTGCAGTTTTGAGTCCATCAGTGCACAGTGCAATTTCTGTTTTTAATAATAACTCTAGGAAACAGAAATGGATCTTGTTGTGGAAAATGTTACCTCCATCAAACAAATGCCAAATGCCACAGCGTTTGAATTGTGCTCTGATCTTTCCATTTATTAAAAACAGCATTAAGTTATTGGATGTATCAGTGGCAGCCTGGAGAGGAGGAGGACACTCTCATATTCAGAAGACCAAGGAGCATGTGAACAGTGGGCTTTCCAATGTGCTTAGAATAAGTGGGGGGATCTTTGGGGAAATGTACTTGATTCAAAATGTAGATGGTATGTAAGATATGAGTAGATATTAAAATGCTGTTAAAAATTTCTTGTCATGAGCTGTGACATAGATAAATTGGAGACTTAAACGTGGGGTACCCCAGACTCTAGGCAGCTGGAGAGGAAAGAAGATGAGAGGAGGGACATGATTTTCAAATATCCAGCAGCCTTTCTCTGCTTGGGTGCTAATTGTAGACTACAGTCTGGTAATAGCTTCTCTTCTGTACCACACTGCTGCTTTCCCAGGCAGACTGGGGTGGCAGGGGCCAGAGGAAAGATGGTGAGATGTAAACAGATGAGTTTGCTTAAAAGGGATGGGCTGTTCACACAGAATTTAGGTAATCCCAGGCATGGGACTGAATTGGCACTGACTCAAAACTCCCTGACCTGGGGGGCAACTCGACCCCTTACCAAACCAGTTTCCCAGCTGTCTGATGAGAGCCTTACGACACTGTCTTTCACAATCTCATCCTTAAAGTCTATAAAATACCACAAACATACAGACGAGACTGGGATCGTGGTTTCCATTAAGGAAGAGAATGGCCAGTGCCCGTGATAGCACTCATAATGTGCACTTGGTCCTCAAAGAGCTAGATCCTGACCTGACTCCCCAGGTGAATGATGTGCAATGCAGAGACTCTGATGTGAGCCAGTCAGTTGGTCAGTCAAGAGGGTGGGGGACCACATAATGGTCTTTGCTTCCTGAGCCTGTTTTTTGCCAAAACTCTTGCTGGAAAGGAACAAAAACCTGCTGTACTAGCTCAGTGAAGATGCGATAGGCAGTTCCATGGACATCTGGTCAAAGGGATGAAATACAGCTGGTGACAGGCATGCCGTGTTCAGTTGCACAAGCTGTGCACCGTGCAACTCCAGAGGCACTATTTACATGGAATATGATGTGCATGGTAGTCCCCAGAGTTGTGTGACATGGTGTCCGTGCACTGGAGCAGATGGAGAGCCAGGGACTGAGGTCTCTTTCTCCACCCATTAAGTTTGAGGTGATCCTTCCCATTTGGGCTAATTTTTGCATGTCTGCCCCATTGCTCTTTCTCAGCCATTTTCTGTTTACTTCTTTTGCATGTGGCCCAGCATGTCTCCCCATCATGTTCTCTCTCTCTGCTCAACCACCTTTTCATTCCAGCACCTGCTACTGACTGTCAAAATCTCTGTTTCTGAGGGCAGATAAAGTGCTTCCCGGATACGGTCAAGTTAAAGGAGTTCATCATCACCCAGCCCTTATTATATGAAATGTTAAAGGGACTTATCTAAGAAATTGAAGATCAAAACTAGGAACAGTAAAATGACAATAAATTCACAACTATAACAACTGAACCTAAAAACCAAAAATGAAAACAAGCTAAGCAAACAACTAGAACAGGAACAGAATCAAAGAAATGGAGGCCACATGGAGGGTTATCAGCGGGCAGGGGAAGGGACAGAATGGGGGGAAAGGTACAGGGAATAAGAAGCATAAATGGTAGGTACGAAATAGACAGGAGCAGATGAGAATAGCATGGGAAATGGAGAAGCCAAAGAACTTACATGTATGACCCACAGACATGAACTGGGGGAATGTGGGTGGGGGCATTGGTACCCCCCCATAAAGAGGAGGAAAAATGGGACAACTGTAATAGCATAACCACTAAAATCTACTTTTTAGAAAAAGTCTCTATTTCTTACTTCAGATTCTTGGGAGGAAGAATTTGATCAGTCCCTGGTTTGCGGCTTGCGGCTGCTAACTGAAAGCCTTGGAGCCCTCTTCAGTTACTTTCTTTCTCTTTTCATCCTGTGCTAATCTCTCAGCAATTTCAATGTTTAGCTCAACTGTACGATTTATCCCAATCCAGCTACTTCTCACGACCCTACTGCTACCAACCTGGTCTAATACACATTTTCCTTCTGCTCGCATTATTGTAATAGCCTCCCAACGACTCCACCTGTTTCTACCATTGTTTACCTTCCTTCTGTGCTCAGTAAAGCAGCCAGAGCGTGCTCAGAGGTTCACAGATAAGTCAGGCCATGTCCTTGAAGCCTGTAAGGGTCCCCCTTTCATCAGCGGAAAAGCTGAAGCCTGCACATGGCTTTCAATGTTTGCTTTTTCTGCTTCTCTGTCTAGTCTTCTCCTCACTTGCTTTCTTCCTGCCCTATTGGCCACCCCATGTCTTTAAACATGGCAGGCACCCTCTCTTCTCAAGGCTTTAGCATTTGCTGTTCCCTCTGCCTGGAATTCCCTTCCTCTCGAAGCCAGCGGTTTATTTCCTCACCTTCTTTAGGTGAGCACTTCACTGAAGTAGCACCGTCAGGCCTTCTCTGAACTGCTATTTGTAGTGACGGTACCACCAGCACTCCTTGTCCCCTTTTGTTGCTGTAGCTGGTTTCCTTTAGCAGCTTCTAGCATTATGTATTTACTCTTGTATTTTGTTTATTGTCTACCAGGAAGCACGCTCCATGACGCCAGGAATTTTGTGTATTTTGCATTCTGAGCACCTAGATCAGTGCCTGGCACTATGAAATATGCACTGAATGAACAAGTGAGTGAAACTAGAAAATGAATAACTGAATCTAGAAACTCGTATCTCTCATATTTTAACACAGTAACAAAATCCAATATCGAGAAAATACCAGACACAAATATGTATTGTATATACAGGTCAATATTTGTCGATTTCTTAAATTTTTTTTTCCTGGGCTGAAAACTTCAATGCAAACTTGACCATGGACAGCTGACCACACCACCTTTTGCTGCTCCAATTACTGCTCCCCGCCCATGCCACTGTAGTACCGCAGGGTTAAATTTGCTGCTGACGAAAAGGGGCCACAGAGCTCAAATCCCTTACCTGAGCACTCTTTTTCTTTGAGGATCCAGGCTTCCTGGCGACTTGCTCTCCATTTCCAGAATTCTCCTTCCAGAATTTTGCTACATGAGGGTAGTTAGGTCACACATGGAGTGGAGTGTCCTTCAGAAGGATCCCCAGGAGTCACGTAAAAGCCATCCTTGAGCCACCCAGGGAAGCTTGTAGCACGTGGAATCCAGACTCTCACCAGAGGATGGCACTGTGGTCGTTTCCAAGAGGCAGCCCAGCAACTTGGAAAAAGCAATTTCCCAGCGGCAATAACAGCTGCACTTCAAACCCTGCAGGGAACATTAGAAAATGTTAACCCCCAAACGGTGGGGAAATGGGAACTAGAGGCAGGCGTGCGGATCTTCACGATGGAGGCCAGGCCTGGAGGAAGGCAGGGGCCAGGAAGGAATGACCGCCAAGCTGCAGGGGGCTGGCCTCCTTCCCGGTGGAGGCTGAGAGCTCTACTTACCCAGGGCTTTCCAGGGGTTTCCAGGACTTTTGAGGGCTTTCTCAGCAGCCCCAGGCAGCGGGCGGTGGTGTTCAGCACCAGATTCAACTGTGGAAACTGACAGAGGGTGGGGATGGGGGCACTTTCTGGCTGTCCTCTTCTGTGCCCATTTTGTGTCTGTTATTGAAAGTGTGCATTTCAGCCTCTCTGGCGGGGCTCAGACCGTCTTGTTCACCTTTCAGCTTTCCATAATACCTAGCATCTGATAGGTACTCCATAAGTGGTTGTCAGGCAAAAAAAAGATTGATTGGTCCCTCAGACTAATTAAAAATCTTGTGGCTTGGCCACCTCGAGATGGATGTCTTGCCAGTGGGTTTTTTCATTAGAGCCAGATTTGGAGGTGACCACCCTTTTCTGGGGCAAGGGCCATAGCCTCTCTGTGAGTCTGGAAAACGAATTGGTGGGCTCTCCTTCTCAGAGAGGAGCAACAATGTCTCAGCCTGGGCTCAGGAGTTGTGGACAAGAAGACTTTCCATGGCAACACAGGAAGCTGAGGCTGAATGTGAATTTCAGCCTCAGTGGGAATCAGGCGCCACAGGTAGACTTGGGGAAGCTGTGGCCTTTGAGAGCTTTGTGGCAATAAGTCTGGGAGGGTCTCTGCCCCTTACAGTATGTAGGTTCCTGGAGAAGCCCTCTTTTCCAAGGCCAGTTTAGAACCTAGGTAGTGGGGAGTCGCCAATAAGATACTATAATATGGAAATTGATAAAGTAACTTCTGGCAACTGTGATGTTATATCGTATGTAGCCATGCCTTGCTTGGTGATAATGGCAACGTGTTGCTGTGGAGGCTGTGATGCTCATGCCTCACATTTATTGTAACTTTGGATGCCACTGGATGTAAGTTTGGATGCCATTGGATGTAAGTTTGGATGCCACTGTGTTGCAGTGATGGGTGGTCACGGCAATGCTGGGTTCACGGAGGCAACTGAAATAGCTACCCATAGTCAGTGGTTAACACGGCGGACAGCACAGCTCTGGAGGGTGCTGGGTCTGGACTGGGTTGGGGGATTTGCTCCAGATGATGCTGATGCTATGGGTTGAGGGGTAGCACTCTGAGAGTCATGCTACCTGGTCATCTTGCCCACCCTGGGACACCCCCAAATGCTAGCTGCAGGAAGACAAAGAGCTATAGGCCACACCACAGCAATGATCTCATTCAAACCCACTTCTAACTAGCAGAATGGGAGCTAGAGGCCACTGAGGGAGAGCTCATGGGAAGTGTAGGTAGGAATATTATTTTGAAACACACAAAGAACCCCTACTTAAGACTGTTCTGTATAAACTCAAAGGCTCCTAGCTGGGAAGCACCTTGGGGACCATCTGATTTGCACTCCCAGTTTACAGATGGGGAAACTGAGGGCCAGCCAAGTGCCCCTGACTGTGGAAGAGGCCACACAATACCCAGGACTAGAACTTGGTTTCCGGATTCCTAGCCCAGTGAGGGTGTCTCTATTCCACACAGTCTCTGAGTCTAAGTCAGGAGGGGAAGGGGCCGAGCTGCAGTCTTCACAGGCATCACTTGTAGAGAGCACGGATCTGTATTTAGGGAACAGGCAGGCTCCTCATGCTCATGTCTCTCCCTCAAAAGTGGAGGCAGCTCTGGATGCCACCCCTGGATCTAGTCATCATCACCGGGAAGCTGTAGCGCTGTGATTTTTCTCTTCTTTTGCTATCCCTTTGGGCAATTTGGTTGGTTTTTAGCACCTCTTGTTAAAAAGAGAGAGAGAGAGAGAGAGACATAGGGAAGTGAAACCATTGCTGGCAATGCTATTTTGAGGAGTTTGGGTACATGTTTCAGTAATCTATGCTGTTCCTTTTCCCAGTGCCAAACATGCAAGGACAGATATACCACGGTGACATAAAATTGCTGCCATTTATCAAGCTCCTGCTGTGAGCCAGACACAAGTTCAAGTCCTTTATATTCCTGATCTCATTAAAACATCACAAAAAGCCTGCAAGGTAGATGTTATTGTCACCATCTTTTAGATGGGAAAAGGAAGGCCTGGTGTGATTAAATAACCGACCCAGGTCACGCAGCTGGTAAATGGATGGATGGCAGACTTGAATACAGTCTGCTTGATGCCACATTCTGGGTCTTCTCCACTGTGCCAAGGGGCTGAAGCTGGCTGGTGTCATGATCTCCCCGAGCCCCGCTTTCATGGGGCTGGTCTTCTGTGCAGCGCTGCCCTCCGCAGGCCCACATTGCTTGCCCCAGTCCTGCTGGCCTCCAGGAGTGTAGATGAGGTACCTGGAGGATGAAGCTCAGCCTGGCCCTGAGCCAACGAGCTAGCCGTGTA
This sequence comes from Carollia perspicillata, assembly GCA_004027735.1. Lineage (NCBI taxonomy): Eukaryota > Metazoa > Chordata > Mammalia > Chiroptera > Phyllostomidae > Carollia > Carollia perspicillata. The sequence continues at coordinate 8,170 of PVKM010016024.1, read as the reverse complement.
AGTCAGAACAATTTTAGTTTTAAGTAACAGAAACCCGAATGAAAAGAATACAGACAGTTACTGCCTCATGTTCCAGGGAGGTTCAGTGGAAGCAAATATGGTCTTCAGGTACGGTTGGATCCAAGGTTTTAACCAATTAATCATCAGGAGCCCCTCTCTTTTTAATTTCCTGGTTCTTTTTCTCTGGGGTGTTTCACTCCCAGGCAGGCTCTCCCCATGTGCTGGTAGGGATGGCCTCCAGTAGCCGTAGCTCTGTGTAGTCCTTAGAGCTGGGAATCCTGGTGAAAAGAAAGCAATCCCACCCCCTGAACCACAGCTCTAAAAGTCCCAGGGATGCCTCCCATTGGTTCAGCTCAGTGCACATGACCCTGCTGTGAGGGGGATGGCGTAGTCTGATTACACAGACCCTAGTTTCCTAGCTGCTCCTGAATGTGGGGATGGGCTCTGTCCCATCTGGATGTTTCTTCGAAAGTAGGATATATTCTGTTGTCAGAAGAAACATTAAAACAAAACAAAACCAAACCAAAAAACAAAACAAAACCCTACTGCTACTACCATCTGCTAAACTGAACTACACAGTAAATTGAAGGCACCTTCTCTGCTAATGGGGTGGCCTGGAGTTAGGTTGCTCTATGTGTTATGCCATTTCTGGACAGGGTTTTGTCTTGTTGTTATTGTTGTTTTTTTAAACATCAGCTTCCTGTTTAACTTTCTAACTGCATTACGCATCCTCTGGATGCTGACATCTGCCTTGCCCCGCAGGGTCTGAGCACACACCACCCCACAGAGCTGGTCACATGGACTGCTGGCTTCCGGGGCAGAGGCACATGTCTGAACACTGGCTTCCCAGCTTCTTCTCAAGGTGCCCTTAGTGGCGCTCCCTCTCACCCTGTAGCCCTCCCAAGACCCCGCAGTCCTGTGTGAGACTACCGTTACATGCATTATCAGGGAGGTGGCCACTGAAGGAACTTGGCCTTAACATTGCAATGTACCTGGGTACTAGCAGGTGGGAAATGTAGAAGCTAAAGAACTTATGACATATGGACATGAACTAAAGGGGGGGAGTGTGGGTGGGAGGGTGTATGCAGGGTGGAGAGGAATGAAGGGGGGGATGGGACAACTGTAATGGCATAATCAATAAAATATATCAAAAAAACATATCTCAGTGTTGTTCAGATGTAGGAAGTGGCTACTCTGACCTGGAGGACCCTGAATCTGGCAATCTGTTTCTCTGTTCATTCATTTATTTATTTTCCCAAAGAAGGGATCATCCATGGGCCCTGCTAGCCTTCCAGAAGGCATGTGGGCACAGCAGACTTTATGATGATCTTTCGGATCCAGGCTCCTGGGCTGCTCCACCACTGGGACCAGCTGCTACGATGGAGTTCCTGAACCCAAGGCCTGCTCCAACACCCTGCACAGCTTTACACCCCGCTCTCGCTCCTCGGATCAGTATGGCCTTGGTCCCGGGCACGCTGCTGCCAAACGGGTCTGATTTAGGGCAGAAATTATTGGCACGCATGGGAAAGGTAAAGCAAAGACTTGCAGAAGGAAGGGCTGGGTAGCAGGCTCAGCCAGCCCCTGACTTAGCACTCTCGATAAGAAAAGGAAGGGGTTTCAGAGAGATGTTGGGTGAGTCAGGACAGGTTGCCTGGGAAGAAGGGTTGCTTATGAATCTTAAACATATGTGTAGTTATAGGTATTTAAGCATCTTTACTAAAAGGAAAAACCAAGAAATTCACACAACAACTTAACACTTTGCCTCTCTCCACACAGATAGGTAGAAGAAGCACTCGGTGTCTCCACTGTGCCTCCTCTGTGCCGGGCATGAAGCTGCATGTGTCATCCTATTGGTTTTAGTTCTCCTACTCACTTGTCCAAAAGGTGTGAGCCATTCTTAAGTGGCAGAGGCAGGATTTGAACTCCGGTCTGCCTGACTGCCAAGCCAAAGGCACCCTTTTCATAAACACAACAGTGGGAAAAGCCCTCGAAGGCCCAGGGACAGGAGGGCACCACAGATGAAGGAGGAGGTTTAGGCAAAGGGGCAGAGGCCAGTTGAGGTGGGAGCCTCACAAAGCTGCTGCAGTGGGTGGGCGCACAGCAGGGTGTGCAGGCTTGTGGTCAGAGAACTTTGAGTTAATACAATGGGCTCGAGAGCCAGGGGAGGTTCCTAAAAAGGGAGTGCTGCCTCGGACATGGGATTTGAAAAGATTTGTGCAATTGAGTGCAAGGCAGTATTTCAACAAAAGAAGGGGATGGTTGGGGAGAGTGTTAAGAGGAAATCCTGCAGGCTGCGTCAGTTCCCAGATGAATCCAGACCTTACTGCCCAGGGAAAGTGGCTTTGTCCTCAGACTCTTTCCTGTGTGTCTCCAGGAGAGGCCTAGAGGCCCAGCCTGCAGGCAGTGTCTCCTTCCCCCTGACAAAAGGGCCCTGGGAGCTGGCAGGGCTGGGTCCCGCCGCGAGGTGTCTTTAATTCCTCCTGGAGAACAGGGAATAGTCCTCACGGGGCCTGGCTACCGCTTCGGCATAAGGATTTATGAGCTGTGAGCGTTAAGATCATAAGGCTCCCACATTTTGCTTCTTTAAAAAGCCAATAACTTAAGAAAATGTTTTCTCCATAAGAGAAACTTCAAAGATCCTAGAGAATAACACACTAAAAGTTATTGAAAGGCGGCCTCCTGCACATCTTGAATATCGGTACAAAAGAATGTGCGAAAGCCAGGCAGGCCTCTTCACAGCGTAAGGATTCCTTTGTTTTTCTTCCTGCCTGGCAGTCAAACGCAGGACCCAAGCTGTTAGGCATTTAGCTGCAGCCATCTGCGGGGCAGGCTCGCCAGCCAGATTCTTCCTCATCCGGAGGGCACTTAACGGAGGCAGGAACTATTGAAAGCAGCTCTGCACTTTAAAAAATTAAAAATGTAAAACCTTCTTGCTGCCCTTGAGGGGCAAGGTGGCCTCAGGATCCTCTGCTTGGTGCATACGGGGAGTTCTTAACAGCCGTTGCCCAGGGAGGTGGAGAATGGGCAAGCGGAGAGCCTGGGCCTGCATTCACTAGTTGGGTGAGTTTGGGCAAGTTATTTAAACTAGCTGAGCCTCAGTTTGATCAGCCAGGAATTGGGATGATAACATGTGCCCAGACTGTCGCACAGGGCTGTTGAAAAATCGAAGGAGGTCCTAAATTGTGTGTTCGTGCTGGCATACCCACACCCCTGCTTCAGAGAGGGGATCTGCCTTTCCTGTGTTTTCAGTCCTTCCCACAGGAAATGAGAGGCTTGTCTCCCATTGCTCAGTGCCTGGATGGCACGGGCTGAGGTTTACCAGAGAGTCTGGGAGTGCTTGGCAAGTGCCCTCTGCTCCAGCCCCACCTGCCTGATGGAGCCACAGGTCTCAGTGGGCCTCATCATGTGGCAGCTGTGGGCACCCTCCCTGTGGGGTCTGCAGCCCCCAGCACATCCATGGCAGTCCTATTGTGATGGTCCTGGTCCCCAGAGGGGAGGTGGGAGGCTCCATTGTGCCCTGTTTTTGATGTGATCGGACACTTGCTGGGCAGGAGTTCTAGCAATTTTGGCTGGTGATCTCTGGGTAGGGAGGAACGGGTGAGTTTAAGACCTGGAAAATCCTTCAGGGATAGAATGTGTTATTCAGGGATTATGGCTGGGTCAACATTGAATACCAGCTCCTGGCAAAACAGTGTCACTGGGCAGCTGGCTTCCTCTTTCTGCACTTGCATTTTCTCCCACCTCCACTGCTTTCCAGACAGACCCCCACTTCAGAGACAACTGAGGTTCTCGTATACTCTCTTCCCAGGGGATTTGTATTTGACGCTCAATGCTTATTACGGAAGCAAAGCTTCAATTATCTGTTAGAAAGATTTCATTGAGCAAGGTGGATGGGGGTGGCAGTGAGTATTCTCCAATGTCTCTGATATTTTGCCCCTTAGATTTTTCTTTCTGCTCCCTAAATGGAAAACTTGTCCAGTCTACTGCCCTTGGAACACAGGGGCTTGATCTTGCCACTCCTCTTGGGACACAGTTAAAGACCTTTTAAAGACCCGTCTCCTCCCCTGGCTGGTGTAGCTCAGTGGATTGAGTGCGGACCTGTGAACCAAAGGACCATGGTTCAATTCCCAGTCAGGGCACATGCCTGGGTTGCAGGCCAGTTCCCAGCAGGGGACGCATGAGAGGCAACCATACATTGATATTTCTCTCCCTCTCTCCTTCCCTTCCCCTCTAAAAATAGATAAATAAAATCTTAAAACTGGCTTGCAACCCAGGGATGTGACCTGACTGGGAATTGAACTGCAATCGTTTGGTTCGCAGGCCCATGCTCAATCCACCGAGCTACGCCAGCTAGGGATCCTGCTCTTAATTTTAAGGAAGAGGTAAAAGCTGACAATTCCGGTCTCCCCCTAAGTGAGTCTTTAGGGACTCATTTATGTGATCCACTGGCCTTCAGATATGAATATCATGGCAGCATATAGGCCCTAAATGGTTGAAAAAAAGATGGAGGTATTTTGGTTTATCCATACAGTAGTCCTTCCTTGTCTGTGGACAATATGTTTCAAGACCCCCTCCCCCACCACTGGATGCCTGAAACTGCAGTTAGTACTCAATTCTACATACTACGCTTTTCTCTATATGTACATACCTTTCTCCTTAACCAACTTCAGCTTTGCTGGATATGTGGCAGCAGCTTCTCCAACAGCAGGCACAGCCTCGGCAATGTTTACATTTCTCAGTCCAAACCTGTTCCTGAATCTGTGTAGCCACCCTTACTTGCAGTAAATGGCTTGGTGTCACTCCTTTCAGAGGATCCCTTGCTGAAGTCTTCGTATAGGCTCAGTGCTTTCTGGCGCAATACAATGCTGTCAACCGGAACACATTTTCTGCACGCACTGTGGCAGTAACTTTTGCAGTTTGAGGTGCAACAGCAAAACTAGCCCGAATTTCTTTTTCCTTCTTCACAATTTCACGGATAGAAGATTCCAGAGATCTTCTGTCCATGAAGCAGAAGATCAGAAGACAGAAGATCTACAGTTGTTACTATAGATCTTAGCAAGCTCAGCATAGGATTTTTCTCCCTTATTGTCAAGAATTTTCACCATCTCACTTGAAGGAAGCTCTTTGTGGCTTCTCTTTGACATTTCTGAATTGCTGGCATGTTACTTGTGTTTTGGAGCCATTATTGAGGAAAATGAAGTTTGCTTGAACACAAGCCCTGTGACACTGAGGTTATGGGTCTGATAATGGAGAGGTTGGGAAGTAACTCATAAGCAGGAGCATCTGCAGCATGACTATTCCAGACCAAGCGACCATTTACATCCAGGGCAGAATGGAGAGGGACGATGCCAGATTTCATGATGCTACTCAGAACAGCATGCAATTTAAAACGAATGAATTGCTTATTTCCGGAATTTTCCATTTAATAATTTTGGACTGCGGTTGACCACAGGTAACCGAAATTGTGAAAAGCGAAACCATGGGTAAGAAGGAACTACCATAATTGTTACTTCAAGGAAGATGGAGAATTGACCTTGTTGAAACCGATGGTTTAACAAGAGCAACCCACATTTAATGAGGACTTACTCTGTGCTGGGCCCTGGACTAAGTGCTGTACTTTTGTCTGGCACCCTCTCTTTGAAATGTGTACTATTATCATATTCATTTTTCAGATGAAGAAACTAAGGGTTAGAGAGATAAGTAACCTGCCCAAGTCCACCCAGCTTGTACGAAGCCAGAGATGGGACACAGATTCAGGTCTGTCTGAGGCTAAAGACTATGCTTTCAATCAGTCCACAGTGGGTTTCTCTTCTAGCTTTGCTGATGTGCCAGTGTCCGCCTCCCCACCCTCCGCCCCTACAGTTTGCCTGTAAGAGAAAATCAACTGTAATGGGTTAACCACGCAAGAGTTTACTTTCCCCACATAACCAGGAGTTCATGGGAGAGCAATCCAGGGCTGGTTCAGGTCCTTCTATTATTCTGAGCCATCATCCTTAGCGTGTGTCTCTTCCATTCTCATAGTCACAATGTGGTTGCTGTCCTTCACTGCTTTGCACCTATATTCCAGGCAGAAAGAAGGAGGAGGAGACAAAGGGCTTTCTCCTTGTTGGACTTTATTTTTTCAACTTGGAGGATCTCATTTCCCTAGAAAAATTTCTGTTTATATCTCCTTGTCAAAAAATATGTCACAATGTCACCCCTAGCAAGAAAGGAGAATAAAAATGGAATATTTTAGCTTTAAAAAGATTTCTATAACAGAGGTATGAAGGAAACACAGGGCTGGGAATAGTTAAGGGGAGCCAATCTACAGTTTCTACTCAGCTTATATGTTGAAGGCTGTGCTCAGAGGCTTACTGGAGGGCATGGCTGAGGCAGAGCGGAGATTTTCCCTAGAGGCAGAATTTCTCTACATAAGCATGTTGTACCGAATCAGCACCTGCTTTGCTTGGTCCCTCCTGGGTAGTGGCATGCATGCCTCTCTTTGCAGGCTCAGCCCTGCAGTTGCCTGAGTCAGCCCCAAAGGATCAGAGGGTGGGGTCTGACACTGGTCTTGTGGGAACCTAGGGTTTCGCGTAGTTTCTCAAGTTTTGTCTTTCCTAGCTCTGCTCCATGGCAGCCGGGCTAGAACTATTGACTTGAATTCCAGTTCCCCCGCCCCAAGCCCTGGCTTGTTTGACAGTGGGGAGTAGAGTATCCTCCAAGAGGCTTGCTAGCTATTGTGGTCACCCCAAAAAGATGGGATGGACCCCACCTCCCCAAATTTGGCTCGGAATTTGAGCCTGCAGATGCACTAAGAGCATGAAAGGATATATTACTCACATAATGAGGCTTTCTGGAGAGAGCAGCGGGCATTCTGAGCTGCTCTGAGAATAGAAGGGAGGAAAGGGAGAAGGAGGCTGCTTGGGGTTTTATGCTGGTATGTTAGTCAGCTCAGGCAGCCATAGCAGAATACCATAGACTGGGCGGCTTACACAATAGAAATTTGTTCTCACAGTTCTGGAGGCTGGGAAGTCTGAGGTCGGCATGCTGGCATGCTCGGTTTCTGGCAAGGACTCTCTGCCTGGCTCGTAGACAGAAACCTTCTTGCTGTGTCCTCACAATGTGGAGAGACAGAACAAGCTCTCCAGGGTTTCTTTCTTAAAAGAGCGCTAATTCTATCCTGAGGGCTCCATCCTCATGGCCATCTAAACCTGATTACTCCCACAGGGCCTGTCTTAGTCTGTTCAGGCTGCTGAGACAAAATACTCCAGACTGGTGACTTACAAACAACAGACATTTATTTTCACAGTTCTGGAGGCTGGAAAGTCCTGGACTGAGGTGCTGGAAGATTCAGTGTCTGCTGAGGGCCTGCTTCCTGGCTCAAGAGGGTTGTCCTCTTGCCATAACCTCACATAACAGAAGGGGCTAGGGATCTTTCTGGAGCCTCTTTTTTTAAAAAAAATTTATTGATTATTCTATTATGGTTGTCACAATTTCTCCCCCTTTCCCTCCCTCCACCCAGCACCCCCCATTCTCTCAGGCAATCCCACCATTGTTCATGTCCGTGGGTTATGGGTACAAGTTCTTTGGCTACTCCGTGTCCTATACTGTACTTTACATCCCCACGACTATTCTGTAACTACCTATTTGTACTTCTTAATCCTCTCACCTCTTCACCCATTCTCCCCTACCCCCCTCCCATCTGGCAACCAGGAAAACATTCTCTATATCCATGATTCTGTCTCTGTTCTTGTTTGCTTCATTTGTTTTTTAGATTCAATTGTTGATAGATATGTATTTACTGCCATTTTATTGTTCATATTTTGATCTTCTTTTTCTTAAATAATCCCCTTTAACATTTCATATAATAATGGTCTGGTGATGATGAACTCCTTTAGTTTTTTATTGTCCGGGAAGCTCTTTATCTGCTTTCGATTCTAAGTGATAGCTTTGCTGGGTAGAGCAATCTCAGAGGTAGGCCTCTGCTTCCCGTGACTTGGAATATTTCTTGCTTCTTTTATAAGGGCACTAATCCCATTCATGAGAGTTCTGCCTTCATGACCAAATCACCTCCCAAAAGTCCCACCTCCTAATACCATCACGATGGGGGTTAGGGCTTTAACAAATAAGTTTTTTGGGGGACACTGTTTAGTCCACAGTAGGTGGTCAGCTGGATGGGGAGGGGGAAAGA
>PVKM010016023.1:0-27261 GCA_004027735.1 Carollia perspicillata | reverse complement strand
AAGGGTTGTCGGTTTGATTCCTAGTCAGGGCACGTGCCTGGGTTTCAGGCCAGGTTCCCACAAATTCAATTCCTAGTCAGGGCACATGCCTGGGTCGCAGGCCAGGTCCCCAGTAGGGGGTGTGTGAGAGGCAACCACACACTGATGCTTCTCTCCTTCTCTTTCTCCCTCCCTTCCCCTCTGTCTAAAAATAAATAAATCTTTTTTTTTTAAAGGAAAGCACAGATATCTTCATATCATGTTATAGTCATGGAAGACTTCTTTAGATATCATTTCTACTCATTATCACTATGCAAGTACAGTAGTGATTAGAGCTCTCATTTAATACATAAAGAAAGCACATATTTCTATAATTTTTAATTAATTTTTTTATTTTTACTTTTTTTTAAATTTTATGTGCCCCAGGCATGAACCAGCTCTGGCCACCAATGCAGGCAACAAGCCAGGATGAACTAAGGACTGTACAACTGCTTTGCCCCTGACTGATATAAGAGCAACACCACCAATCAGGTATGTCCTCGCCCATTGCCAGGGGGTATATTTCTATAATGTTGTTTTTTGAAAATATTGCAACAATGATTTCAATGTAATTGAAGTTTTTTGTAATCCCGTATATTTTATGTTATGCATTTTTACTTTTTTAATTCTCACCCAAGGACATGCTTCTTGATTTTAGAGAGAGGGGAAGGGAGGGAGAGAAACATGGATGTGAGAGAGAAACTTATGCATCCCAACTGGGGAGGGAACCAGCAACCCAGGCATGTGCCATGACCAGGAATCTAACCTGTGACCTTTTGGTTTACAGGATGGCACTGCAGCCAACTGAGCCACAATGGCCAAGGCTGTACGTTTTAAAAAAACAGTTCTTCAAAGGAGTGTGCCCATAGAGGTCCATGACACCAAAAGAAGAGATAAAGAGCCCCTGGTTTAGTAGAAGAGCCTAAACAGTAACTAAGAATTTGGGAACTGCATCCAAATTAGAGTAATGCATCAAAGGACAGAAAATCAGAGATGGGGCCAGACAATTTAGCACACACCCTCACACTTTACCAAGGTGGGAGCTGTGCTTCTGAGAGGTTAGGGGACTTGACCAAAGTTCCATAGCTATATCATGACAAAATCGGGGTGGGAATTTTTTAGACAAGCATGTAAAAATGCTCTACTCTGCTAGGCATTGAGGATCCCATAGTTAGCAAGGTGCCTCCTCCCCTCAATGAGATTGGTTTGGTGACAGCCAAGAAAACAAATTATGATGCAATATGAGAAGTAACGTACAAGGAACACATATCCAGTATTATGGGACCTTGGAGCTAGGAGTGTGCAGTTCTGTAAAAAAGTGGAAAACATAAGAGGCATCAATTGGCATCAATTAGCTCAAGGGGTCTTCAAGAATGAATTGATGTTTGCTGGTGGCCGGGAAGTCGTTCCAGGTGGAGGATGTGGCATGATCAACAGCCCAGAATTGTAGAACATTGACTGCTTTTGGCAAGAAGTTCTTGTTCTCACAGAGTATAGAGAGGAATGCTAATGAAAGTTGGTATTTTGAAATTTGAAAGAGAGAATGGAGCTAGATTGTGAAAAGGCTTGAATGGCACTCCGAAGACTCTAGACTTCAGCCAGGAGGAAATGAGGGGTCCCTGAAAGATGGTAAGCTGCGGAGTGATAAGGTTGGATTATTGATCTAAAAAGTTAACTCCAGCTGCAGTGTGGAGAAAGGAGGGCAAAGAGCCTGGAGACGGGGAGAGCAGTGAGAAGGTGATTGGAAGGATCCCCGTATCTTTCCCATACCCCTCATAATATGTTTAGTATGCAAAGACTGTAAACTTTAAGCAATATTAAGAGATACACTCAGCTTTCCTTTTTAAGGGGCTCTGGAATTAGTGCAATGAGCAGATGATACTTGAGTCTCATCCAGTGGGATAATACAGATTATGACCTCAGATGCTTAATTTATATACTTTCAGAGTACTGTGTTAGAAGAAAGATGAATCGTTTCTCAAAGGCAGCAATTACTGGTGCTCAAAAACCAGTTCATCCAAGCTGGGTAAAAGGCCGCAGAGTAATCTTGCCAAGGATGGACAAGAAAGAGGAAGCACCCCTGTGAGCAGCCATCTTTCACCTTGTATCCTTTTCCACAAGTGAACAGTTTACATACGGTATTTACCCAGGTAACATCAAACACTTCTTGTTTTGTAAATTATAGGGTTTGTGTGTGTTTTAAAATGACTTTTGAATTGAGTAATTATCATAATTACAGTATTTCGTAGTTTACAAAGCATGTTAACGCACATCTCTTTGATCCTGACACAACTCTGTGAAGCAGTCTCACTACATTTTATATGTGAGGAAGCGGCACCTGGGAGAAGGTAAGTGGTTTGTAGAAGGTTAGACAGCTCATAAATGGCATAGGCTCAGATTCAAAGGATTTTTCCCATACTCCAGGCTTTTTCTACTCTGCACGTTGTAGCCTGCATTTTGCCAGCCAACAGTGACGGTGACATTATACAGAAATATCCCTCCTGGCATGTTGTCCTGTGAGGGGTAATGACAGGGTTGGGGGGTTGGGGAGAGGGAGATCCCTGTGACCTGCTAGTTCACAAACTAATTCTCTGACCTGTCTGGGCTGAACCTGGTTCAAGCATAGATCAGAAAGGAGTTTCTTTCCTAGGGCATGGGCATCTGCTCCTTCAAGAGAATTCAGCTTCCTGTAAACTTCGACGAGGCCACATTCTGTTTTCTTAGTATTCGAACTAGTTGCACAGTGTTTTTAAGAACTAACTACAGTGGAATCATTTTAGGTCATGGATGGTTTTAGAAAACAAGTTTGTCCCCTCACATATTATTTACAATATTTTACACCCACACACCCACCCACCCACCCATACCTTTTGATGATAACATTTTAGCCAAGATGGTTTTATAATCTTAAGGGAAATATTCTCAAGTATTTCATATCCTCATTCTAACTGGATTTTGCAAATGACCCGTTCCAATTGCCACATCCAAATGTTCCTCATTAGGTCAGTCTCACGGTGGGGGAGGGGGAGGGGCAGGAGGAGGAAGCGGAAATTCAGAGTTCCCTAACATTTTAGGAAAACGAAAACGACTTCACAGATCTTAACCTCTTTTTTCTCTCTCTCTCTCAGAAGTCAGAAAGATATTGCAGCTCTAACGATACAAAGAGCTTGGCTATCTCATGCGGACAAAAGAATATTTTATCTCCTAAAGCACACACCTTTTGCAGCGGTATGTATTTTGCTTTTTGTTTTGTCTGACAGATTTAATTTCACTGCAGTATTGTCTGTAACAGTGAAGAAAGTAAACCATGTAATGTTCATCAATAGGATGCTGGCTAAATAAGTGTTGGTGCTTTCATAGTGTTAAACCTTGAAGCCTTGCATCTGAATCTGCAGTAGAAAGATGGCCAAGATACTGTGTTAGTGAAAAAGGCAAGTGCAGAGCAGTATGAGTAGTGTGGTCCTATCTAAGTAAAAAAATGTATACCCCTCACTGCTTCCCCCACACACACACACACACAAAAAAAAAAAAACTCTGGCAGCCCTGGAAGAATATTAAGACTTCCCTCATATAATACCAAATAGTGTCCTAACAAAATCACCCGTGATTACAGTAGTCTATAATTAGCAATAGTCACATTGAGGGAATTTTAGCCCCTCTGAAAAAATCATCAAGTCTGAGCAATGTATACACTTCTTCACAATCTGACCCACAGACCCATTTCTGACATCAGTGAAAGCAGAATCCCTCAGAGAAAACCCACCCAGGTAAACTGGCAACCTTGCAGGTCCATCGCCCATTGTCTTCGCATACAGAACTTGTATTTAAGTACCATGGTAGTAGTTTTGTTATAATTTTAGATTCATTTAATAACAGAAAGAAGGAAATTCATTCTTTTTTTTTTTTCATCTGTTATCCCAATGCTTCAAGTTACTAGCTTACATTGATAATGCTTTGCCATTTTAAAAGCCCTTTGGCATACATTTTTATGTGATTGTCACAGGCATAAATGTTGGGCAGGGTCATATGGAGACAAAAGTAGGGGCTTTAGAGTCAAACAGATCAAGGTTTGAATCCTGGCTGCCCCACTTACCACCCATATGCCTTTGGACAAGTTACAGATACTCCCAGAGCCTCCGCATGCTCATCTGTAAAATGGGAATGATAATATTCAAATAATATTGCTGAATTATAAGGACTAAATAAGGTTATGTGAATAAGGCACCTAACATACTATGTGGTATGTAAAACGTGCTTAAAAGCTAGTAACGAAATTATTATCACCCTCATTTTACAGTGATTCATTCAACATTAAATACTGGCTAAGCACCTGCTGTGTTCCAGGCAGTGTATTAGATGCTGGGAACACAGCAGTAAAAAAGGAACACTGCTCCTAACTTCGTTAAGTTTGCAGTCTAGTAGGAGACACAAGGAGTTTATAGTCAATTACAATACATTGCGAGAAGTGTCATAGGGAAAGAACAGTGCCTGGGATCTCGAGGAGGAACACGTCCCCAAACCAGAAGGATGAAGTAACTGACTCAAGGCTACATGGATGATAAGTGGAGAAGCCAAGACTAGAACCCACGTCTTCAGAACTTCAGGTCTAATATACTGTTCAGTTTATCATGCCACTTCTGTTATTTTGAGTGAGTTGCATCTGGTCAGGGTACCACCTTCCATTTATAGCGCCATCATCTATTTCAGGGATATTGTGTGGCACGTGAAATACTAAAGAATGTGAGCTCCGTAGAGGCGGAGCTTGTTAAAGATCCTAGCATGAAGTGTAAAATAAGATTCAGGTAATGTTTCTATGCTGCTTTATTTCAAAAAGTACTTAGTTAATGTGACGATATCTTAGAAGTTTATTTTCTTAAGTCATCCTCACTTCTCAGTGTATACTTATAAAGTAAATGTGTTCTTCCTTACATTTATTATGGGAAGAAACTGAGGAATGATTCTTGGGCCAAGAGTTGCCTTGAGAGGGCTCTCATCTCCTGTGACGTGTCCAGTCTGACACATACACAAGAATAGTTATGACACACACACATAAGTGTGGCTCCCTTGTTTACTGTAATCCACTTCATTACCAGTTTTTTTTTCTCTGCTGTGGCATAGCCTTTACCCTGCATGCAAGAAACTGTGCGAAATAGCTTAAGTACAAGGGGGAGAAGTCCCAAACCTGATGCCAAATGACAAATTTCTGTTCTTTCTTTCAGTCTGAGTGGTGAAACATTTCCACCTTTTATTGTGTTTAAAATTTTCATTCCCACCGGAGGCCAGGGTTACAAGTATTTCAGTGGGAAAAATCTGTTCAAGTAGTCAAGCAAGGTGATGTTCCACAGTGTACATTTTATGTTAATTTAGCTTCTTATAATTCTTAATATCATAATGCAGACATGTAGTGTCTGAATTGCATTTAAGTATACAGACAAAATTATTTCACTATCGAACATCCCAGCAGGCAGTTAGTATTTTTTTAAGCATATGTTTCAAAGTGTCTCTGTTTATTAGCTAAAAAATATTTGAAGTAATTACTTATATATAAGGCCTTAGGAAATACCCACCAATATTCTTTGTATTACAGTTTTGGTTTGTTAATACAGGGGTGGGCAAAAATAGTATGATAGATTAATAATATGAAGTAGTACAATAATTAATAAATAATAATGCAAGAATAAGCTCTGTGTTTCATGTACTCACAACTGTAAATGCACTTTTGTCCACCCCTTTAACAAAGTAATGTGGTCTATTAGTCACAGCTTTAAAATTATGCAGAACAGCCCCGGCTGGTATGGCTCAGGCGACTGAGTGCTGGCCTGCGAACCGGTTTGACTTCTAGTTGGAGCACATGCCTGGGTTGCAGCCCAGGCCCCCAGTAGAGGGAGTGCGAGAGGCAGCCACACACTGATGTTTCCTTCTCTTTCTCCTTCCCGTCCCCTCTCTCTAAAAATAAATAAATAAAATGTTTTTTTAAAAATTATGCAGCCCTGGCTGGTGTGGCTCAGTGGATTGAGTGCCAGCCTGAGAACCAAAGGGTCACCAGCTCTATTCCCAGTCTAGGGGACATGCCTGGGTCGTGGGCCAGGTCCCCGGGGCAGGACATGTAAGAGGCAACCACACATCGATGCTTCTCTCCGTCTCTTTCCACCTCCCTACCCCTCTCTAAAAATAAATAAATAAAATCCTTTAAAAAGTTATGCAGAACATTTGATGCAATTTTGTCTGATGACACTTTATCATTGTTTCTTCAGTCCTGGTAGCATATTTAGAAAAACCATGCTGGACTGTTGGAAATGAGCTTTTAAAATATTTATCCTTTTTTATGTGAGTTCCTATACTTTTAAGTTTCATGAGTATTCAGCAAAATTGTGTCTACAGCCGAGGAATCACCTCAGGATCTTGTTGAAAATGCAGCTGTGGATTCAGTAGATCTGTGATGGACTGAGCCTAACCAGCTCCCAGATGTGGCCACTGCTTCTTGTCCACAGGCCACATTTGTAATAGCAAGGATCGACAAAACGGGGTTTACTCCTCTGACCCTTATATGCAACTGTAATTGAGTAAAAAAAAAAAAGTGTGCATTCTCATATTTAGCATTTTATAAGCCATAAATCAAAGGTTATTTTCCTATAGCCTTTTGGAAGTATTTTACATGAAACCTATGGCCCATCTGAAATAATCAGTACTAAGCATGAATTACGGAGAGAAGACCACACAGCCTAGCAGTATCTGATCAGATCCAGCCTTTATTCTCTGAAGAATATTAGAAAAGGAAAAGAGCCTGCTTTTCTTCTGCTCTCAGGCAATGTCAGAGAAAATTTAGCTCAGTTTCAGAAATGTAGTAAATGGATTATGTGTTTTCATGTGAAATGTAGTGTTTCTGAAACATTAATATATGTTCATTTATATAGGATGACTGAAATGCAAAGTAGATGTTTATTTTACGTTCATGCCACATTTATCTACAGAATAAGCTCAGAGTTGGCCCTGTAAAATATCATCAATTGCTGCTTTCCTGAGGTTATATAATGGGGCCTTTCCAGGAACTGAAAATCTCCTGGGTCAGCTCCTGGAGGCCCCTGCTGTCCCCAGGCTGGAGCAAATGAGAAGCTTGGACGCCGTGACTGGAAAGCACTGTGTGTGTCTTAAAACTCATAAAAAATGCTGTGTAATAACTTATATTTTTATTTAGATTACAAAGTAGCTTCAAAGAGAAAACAGCACAGAGATTTTTTTTTTTTAAAGGGGAAATTTGCCTTTCTTTACTGTGCTGCAATTTTCACTCGCCTGGGGTGATTACTGTTAATAGTGTGCTACATATCCTTTATTTTTTCCTCATGAAAACATCCACAAATGTATTTTTAATTTTTTTATGAGAAAAATGCGATCATACCATTCAGCTTGAGTTTTTCACTAAACATTATAAAGGTGTTAAATGATTAGGACTACCCAATTTGGAGAGAACAATTTAGGGTTCCTTTTTCCCTTTAGTTCAGTTTTAAAACAAACTCTGGTAACCCTTGGATTAATGGTTGATAGAAGTGGAATGTTTCTCACTATAAGTTTACTCAACTCCTTTGCTCTTTGAATGTAGAAATTGTGTCTTTAGCAAACTGATCCTACTTTCCTAAGTTTACTTATTTCTTAACATGAAAGAAATAAGTCCGTTGTAGTCCGTTCAGACGTTTAATCTAAGTTCCCTTACAAAGGAGGGGTGTTTCACAGATTGTTGCTGTCATTCCAGCTTTTCTCTTGTTTCTTTGGCCATTTCTAGTTTCCTTGTTATTTTCCAATGGCATCTTTCATGTATTCATACACACACACAAAAAGCAAAAACAAGTGAAAAGATGTAGAATAGCCAGTCTAAGAAACGTTGGAGAAGAAGAGCGAAGTTAGAAAATGTACACTACCTGATATCACAATGGAAAAAGCCACAGTAATCCCAACAGTATACTGATAATGTAAAGATAGACATGGAGATCAATGAGATAGAATAGAGAACTCAGAAATAGACCTACACAAAGATGATCAATTGATTTTTTAAAGATTTTATTTAGTTTTAGAGAGAAGGGAAAGGAGGAAGAAAGAAAGGGAGAGCATCAGTGTGCAAGAGATACATCGATCAGTTTGCCCCCTTGCACACCCCCAACTGGGGACCTGGCCTGCAACCCAGGCATGTGCCCTGATGGGGAATCAAACCTGTGACCGTTCAGTTCACAGGCCAGCACTCAATCCACTGCGCCACACCAGCCAGGGCCAATTGATTTTCACCAAAGTGGCCAAGGCAGTTCAATTGGTGCTAGAACAATTCGATAGCCATGTGTACAAAAAAGAGATCTTGTTTCAGTTACCTACTTCAATCATCTATTTTCAAAGTAATGCTTATTTACAGGGGACTGTCACTGCAGTTAGTCCGCCAACTATATTTGGAATATTCTAAAACCTTGCTACTCAACGTGTGGTCTGCAGACCCACAACACTGGTATCTATCCCCTGAAACTTATTAAAAATGCAGACTCTCGGGCCCCACCCCAGACCCACCGAATCAGCATCTGCTATTTAACAAGTCACCCAGGTGATCCTAGGCGCATTATAGTTGGATGAGCACTGTTCTAAAGATGCCCCCACCATGGCCTGGAACACCTCTGGGTAACTAACAGTTCTTAAACATTCATATTTAATAGCTGTTATTTTAAATTGAAGATCCCATTCATTTTGAGGATTGTGCATTTATGTGAAGAGGAAAAACATTAGTATTAATAATAGCTGCCCTTACCTAGCACTATCAGGTATGATGTTAAACATTTTATGTGCATCATTATTTAATTCTCCTAAACTCTAGACTGTAATTCTGTTATTATCTTCATTTTAAAGAGACTAAGTAAGTTGCTGTAGGTCCCATAACTAGAAAGTGAAGGAAATGACATTAAAACTTAGTGAGCCTGACTCCAGAGCTCAGGCTCTTCACCATTCCCAAGTCAGAAACTCCACTAAATAAATACGTTCTCTCATCTGGCCTCCTGGTAAACACGTTACTCCCATTTTCCTATGAAGAAGGTGAAACTTGGGGGAGGCTTGTCTGGCATAGGTCTGAGACTTGAATCCATCTCTGTGTATTGTGCACATTCTGATGCAGTTAACAGTGGTTTGATTAATTCAGAGCCTGTATATAATTGAACCGTTTCAAACCAATAACCTGTTCCTGTGCAGAGATGCTACTCCTTACTACCTTGGTGAGTGAGAATGTCTAGCTGGGCAGGGATGAGACTTGCGATGTTAGAGTAACTTGATAAGCCCAAGTATGGGTCTAGGCCAGCAAGTAGGCACAGGGCTGTGGGGGCTTCTGGGCCACATTGATGCCAATTATCAGGGGAGGTGTCAAATTTACAGATACCCCACTCTGACCCTTTGAGTCCCCCACTAAGAAAGGAACCTGCCTCTTGAATCCTAGTCCGATTAGCTGCTATCCTGGAATCCTTGCCTCCTTTTCGCCCTTCCCTTTTTTGGGGGGACTGGGTTCTTCTCCCCCCGCCCCCCCCGCCCCCCCATCCAGAAGGACTTTCCTGAATTTGGCCATACAGGGCAAATGTATGAGAAAGAACATCTTGGCTATTGGAGGGCCAACTTTTTTCAAACCTCTGTCACAAGAGGGCAGCAAAACTGCCCTGTGCTGCCAGGCGAAAGGTTTTCTGCCTCAGAGACTAGGATGGGCCTCCGTGAGGCCCTGTGCACATAAAGAATCTGGGGCGTGGAGAGATTGGTGGTGATGGCTGAGTGGAACAGAGTTTGGAGGAACTAACAAGAAACGCCTTTTCAAATAACTTGGTCTAAAGCAAAATATAATAATATCCAAAGAAATGCTCAAAACAGAAATTAAATGATTTTTCAGGCCTCTTTAGTGTGTAACTATTTGTTTTTACCTCTGGTGTCCCTGTGGGAATGGCTAATTAGAACCCACAGAAAATTAATTACAAGAAAGCATAATGGAGATACGTGCCAATACTGCCTTTTGTTTAGATGCACAGTGTATAAAGAAACTTAATGAAATGAAAAACGAAAACAAGCTGCCTAAAGGAACCCATCACATTTTTAGTAAACTATTTCCGTCCTTTTAGTACATTACATTAGGAATAAAACTACACACAACCATTTGAATACAGAGTGGGGCAAAAGTAGGTTTACAGTTGTTTGCATGGAAAAATAATGCAATAGCCCTGGCGGGTGTGGCTCACTGGATTGAGCACCAGCCTGCGAACCAGAGGGCCACTGGTTTGATTCCCGGTTGGGGCACATGCCTGGGCTGCAGGCCAGGTCCCCAGTGGGAAGCATGCGAGAAGCAACCACACATTGATGTGTCTCTCCCTCTCTTTCTCCCTTCCCTTCTGTCTAAAACTAAATAAAATCTTTAAAAAAAAAGAAAAATAATACAATAATTAATTAATAATTATACAAGAACAGACTCTGTGTTTTGCATACTCACAACTGTAAACCTACTTCTGCCCCATCCTGTATTTTCCTTCATTTTTCATGTATGTCTTGTGTTCCAAACTTTGGAATTTATTAAAAAGGACTATTGTAGGTAACAAAAGTGAGAATTGGGCTAGAAAATACAACAGGTTTGCTGTTGTGTCGTGTGTTAAGTAAAAAGAACAGATTCTGAGTTTCAATCCTATCTCAATCATTCCTCTATTGTCTTATAGCAGCATTATATAACACAGAGTCCCCATACTTTGAGATACAAAGGAAAAGAGAGACTGATTTGGAATCAAAAGATATTTGAATTTTCATCTACACCAGTCTCCCTTCACATAAGCATACCCTTTGTGGCCAGAAACACAGATATGTGATACAAATGTGGGTTGGAAGAGACAGCACATACTTATGGGCAGTGGGGAGGAGGGTGGGGAATACTTATAGCTCTACTCACAGTCTGCAGATAGCTCTTAGCACAAGGATTGATGTGCGTGGAAGAGTGCGGTACAGATGGAAACAGATGGGATTTGAGCCTCAGTATTTTCTTTGGTTTTTCTATCTTTGACCTTTCGGGTGCTTTCTTTGAGAACCAAATGTAAAAAAATACCAAAACCCTTTCTTTTCCAATCTTTGGCTCCTGAGAATGAAGTCTGAAGGAGAGGGAGGTCTGAACAATCTGAAACATACATACATGGTTCCATTCCGAGGCCCGTATACGAAGTAACACCTTTCATCGCAGTGAGGCCAGCCTGTTTAATAACCAGGTAAGTGTTCTCTGCATGGACACCACAGATGGCATCATAGGTTTGTTGTGTTTTGTTTTTAAGGGATAAAAGACATCTTTTAAAAACTGATCCTGCAAAGATTGTAGACTCGGCTACTCCTCTAGCTACATCTTCAAACTGTAGATGTGGTTATGGAGACCAATTTTAAGTGGTTTTTTAAATCCCTGTATAATATTTTTGTAAGCGTAATCCATTTGTTAAATAGCAAGCTGCTAGAAGAAAGGAACAATATTTGATGTATTTGTCAGAAAAAAATATGTGAAGTGCGTGCTAATAATTATTACTATTATACTCCTATTTTAAGAGTCTATTTTCTATTCTCTTTATAGGCATCCACTGATGCTTGCAAATTAATGGGGAAGAAGTTTCATGAACAAATTATGGAAGATGAACGTCTCTCCCTGGGAGTTCAAAATAACTGATGAAACAGACATTGTCACCTTGCAAGCTCGCATGAGAGTAAGGAATTTAGGTTTGGATATTGAAAACATACAAACAACAACAAAAAGCCTTCTGACTTATCCTCCAAGGATCGTACATTTTTTATTGTGGCAAAATACACACAATATAAGATACAGTTTTATTTTTTAATTTTAATTTTGTAATTCTTTTTTTGAGAGAGTGAAACATCCATTTGTTGTTCCACTTATTTATTTGTTGGTTGATTCTTGCATGTGCCCTGACTGGGGATCAAACCCACAACCTTGGCATATAGGGACAATGCTCCCACCAACGAAGCCACCTAGCTATGGCTAAAGTGTGCCATTTTCAAGTGAAATTCAGTGGCATTAAGTGCATTCACAGTGTTGTGCAAACATGACCATCTAGTTTCAGAACCTTTTTGTCATTCCCAAAGGGAAACCTCACATCCATTAAGTAGTCACTCCGTGTTCTTCCATCACTGCAGCCCTTATCAACCACTAATCCGCTTTCTGTCTCGGAATTTGCCCATTCTGGAGATTTCAGTACTAATGGAATCATATAATCTGTGGCTTTTTGTGTCTGGGGAGTGATAGCTGAGGAATGTGGGCTTACTCTTCTGTGTGATGGAAATGTTTCGGAGTTAGATAGTGGTGACACACAATGTGGGCTTCTAAAAACCACTGAATTGTACACTTTACAATGCTTAAATTGGTGATTTTTATATCATCTAAATTTTATCTCAATAAAAAATCAAAAATAAATACATGGTGCTACGAGACTACACAGGGATTTGACCTAATAATGAAGATCCTGTTATTGTTTGGGTGCCTTCTGCTACAAGTAACAGAATATTTCCAGCCACAAGAGGCTTAAACAATAAAGGACATTTATTGTCCCATGTATGAAGTCCCTGGATAGGAGGGTCCTGGACTAGCTAACGTAGCAAGCACCTCATGGACATCAGGGTTCTGGGTCAACTTCTCTATACTTCTCTTGGCTTCCTTCACATGGTAACGAGATGACTGTCACATTCTCAACTACATTCAAAGGCAGGAAGGAGACTCCTTGAGTCTTTTTCTCTTTATCTACGAAGAAAACTCTCTCCCAGGAGACCCCAACAGACCTCCCCCCAGGCCGTACTGGTCAGAACTGGGTTATGGTTCATGGGCTGGGGCCCTCCTTCCTGGAGCATATTGCTGTTCTATACCTAAAAAAAAAAAATCAGGGCTCCAGGAGAGAAAGGGAGAAGTGAGAAACAGTTGATGGGTAGGCGATCAACAATGGGTCACAACCTCAGTCTGGGGCTGAGGAGGTGGCATACCCAAGGCAAAGGCGCTGTGACAAGAGGAGATGCAGGGCCTGAGAGTAGGTCCGTGGACTGGCGGGGAGAGAGTGCAGAGGGTGTGGCATGTAGTCAGGCCGGAGGGCTGGGAAGAGATCGCCAAGCAGGGCTTTCGACCACAGTAAGGTCTTTATTTATTTATTTTTGATGCTGTGTGCAACTAGAAGCTGGTACGGTGTAATGAGGTGATCAAATCTAGTGAGTGAGGAGATCTGTGTGGCAGCAATGCAGAGTGCGGATTAGGGGACAGCGACAGCCTTCCCCTAGTTCGGAGGTTCCTGCAGTATTTTAGAAGAGATAGGTGGTATCTTGGTTTAGGGTTGTGAGACTGGAGATGCAAAAGATAATTAGAGAATAAAAGCAGTCAGTCTTGGCCCCTGGCTGGGTAACTCAGTTGGCAAGAGCGTTGTCTTGATACGCCGAGGCTGCAGGTTCAATCCCTGGTCAGGGCACAGATAAGAATCAATGAATGAATGTATAAATAAGTGGATGACAAATCAATCAATCAGTCTTTTTCCCTCTCTGTCCCCCCTCCCCCCTCTCAAAAATCAATGCATAAAAAAATTTTTTTTAAAGGAATGGGGCTTGGTGACAGGACGGTAAGCTAAAGGAAGGTGTCCAACATGACTCCTTAACATAAACCTAGATGGTATAGCTTGCTACTATAATTGTATGTGCTATACGTTTATACAACTGGCAGTGCAGTAGGTTTTTTTTACAGCATCACCACAAACGTGTGAGTAACGCATTGTGCTATGATTTTATAACGGCTACGATGTCACTAAGTGACAGGAATGTTTCAGCTCCACTATAATATTATGGGACAGCCACCATATAGGTAGTCTGGTGTTGACCAAAACATCATTACGTGGCACATGACTATAATACCAGCTCCTTTTAGTCTCATAACAACCCTAAGAGGTAGGTACTATTATTACCCTACTTTACACATTGTAAGGAACAAGGGATCCCAAAATTCTAGCTCATCATAATAATATATGGCCTTAACTGTTCACTCAGTTACTTCAGTGTGAAACATGAAATTAGTACAGTGCCATAGAGACCCCCAATTCTGTTTGCTTTCTCTCGAAGCCTTAACCTGGAAGATTAGGGCATTGGACCAGGAAATAAGTAGAGCTTGGGGGTGCCAATGATCTTTGCTAACGACATGGCTCTCATACTACAGACTGTGACTATGTCAAGGATTGGTGTCATAGAAAAAAGTCTCCAGATCAATATATTGGTAGAGGGAGATACGATGATTGCTGATATTTATTGAGCTCTTTCTGGGCACAGCATGGTTTTTAGCTCTTTATATGCATAGTACTATCTCCTTTAATCTTCAAGTTTATAAATTAGGGGCCCTTTAACAGACGACAAAAAAACTGAGTTTAATGAGATTTTTAAAAACTTGCCCAAGGTCATATAGCTAATAAGCACAGAGCAGATCACTGACTGTTCTGAGATGTTTCCCCAGTTTACTACTCCACTCTCAGGACATAAAACACACAGGCAGTCCTCACTTTTCACAGCAGTGCAGAGCCAATGAAAGGACCATGCAAACTGAAACGATGCGAAGCAAACTGTATAATCAATGGGAAAAATCGTGATTGTCCCCTGCCTTTAAGAAAGCTTGTCAACACATTAGAAACACTCTTACTGTCTGTTATATAGGAAAAAATTTTTAAATGAAAGATTTATTTAACATACTATAAAACATGGAGAAGTAAAGTTTTATTTCTTTGTAAAAAACTTAAATTTATCAACTGCAAACATACTAAAAACCACTGAAGTATATACACTTTAAATGGGTGAATTGTATGGAACATGAATCTCAATAAAACCATTAAAAGACAATTTATCTAGAGTAGCTTAAACAGTGCCTGCCTTCTTGTCCTTACATAACTTACAACCCAGAGGGAACATCTTCTCTGCGCCTTGGCAAATTGTCGTACTTCTTTCCGAGTGTGGATCACCCACCAATATTTTATCCTCTGGCCTTTAAACGTTGTGCTATATCTCAGTTCCTGTACTGTGAAGTGTCTTTTTTGCTAGCGTCACTTCCTCTGCAGCCGCTTAATCCTTTTTGTTACAGCCACTTTCCTCATTTATGTCGATAACTTCACCTTCACCAACTTCCTCCAGCTGCCTCTCTGCAGTTCTCTTCCGTGATGACAGTGTCACCACCCCAGGTCCCCCGTTTCTTCTACAATTCCATTTACGTTCTATTTGAATTTTACCTCCAGCATGACCATTTTTGGTTTCTTTTTTTTTTTTTGCTGTTATCTCTTTTGGGTTTTTTCCCCCACAGCTGTTATTTATGCAGTGATCGGTGGACTGAAGAGGTAGCAGCAGAGTTTGTACTTTATGCAATTACTCAATTATACCGCAGTAACTGAAATTTGAACCATGTTGTTGGAGGACTGGGCTTATTTGACTAAATGGTGATAATTAAAACTCATGCATGCCTAAAAAATACAAAGGGAGAACTGCCCACGTGCGTGAGAGAGAGTGCGTGTATTGGGGGGGCCTTTATACCCCAACTGCCCAGCTGTTACTCCGTTTCCTGGCACCATGGATCCTCCCTCCCTGCTCGTGGCTGCTAAATGAGCATTTATGAGGTTGAATTAATTATATGTTTGCCTTTGCCTTTTTAATTCCTAATTTTATATTTTACAATTCTTCAAAAGTGAGATTTCTATAAATATTTCAAATGATAATAATGCAGTGCGCCACTTAGCACCAGAGATGAACTCATTTCTAAAAAGGTTCCTGCAAATGTCATCTCAGCCCACGCATGTCATAAAGGAGCACGACCAGGAATGAAGATCACATAGCTATTATCAGTTTTTAGGGTCATCCTGAGTTCAGTTTATCTGAGTTATATTTGCCATGAAAATGTTTATGCATTAAAGAAATACTTAGTGTAGTTATTCCATGCATGATACAACTAAAACATCAGGTAGTCAGTAATAAGAGTCATAGAAGAGAGATGCCAATAAAATTCAGAGATGTGACCAAGGAATGCTTTCTGAACGAAGTGACATTTGAGTGGAACCCTGGGGAATATGTCTAAAAAACATTCCAGAGCACAGGTAGCAAACACAGGCCTGTGGGCTGACTCCGGCCCTCCATCTTGTTTTACCTGCCCAGCCCCTTGTTTCTACCCGGTGGCAGTGCCGAGCTCCTGGCCCCTAGTGAAGGAGCAGTTACATGTATACAGTCCTAAAGTTACATCTGGCCCTTTGAAGGGGACTGCAAGGCCGATGTGGCCCCTGGTGAAAATGAGTTTGACACCCCTGTTATAGAGCATCCACAACCAATTTTTTAAATTGTTTTTCCCATATACAGGGTGGGAGGAAGTAGGTTGACAGTTGTTCACATGGAAAACAATACAATAATTAGTTAAGAATAAACTGTTTTGCAGACTCACAACTGTAAACCTACTTTTGCCCCTCCCTGTAGTATTGTAGCCTACTAGATAAGATCCCTGCATCTTCTGGTGGAAGAAATAACAGTTGGAGAAGAGTAAGCCTCGACAACATTCCCAGGACAAGGATGATGTATGACATAGTTAAGTATGCAGAATTTGGAATAATCTCAAACCATCTATGAAAAGAAATGCAGTATCTGTTACAGAGACCACAAACAGAAGACATGCTCCAGGACCAGCTACATGTTGCTTCTGAAGTTAGGTAAAAGCGATCCCTCACTGGGGTTACAATCCCAGGGACATTACTGAAAATGGTCACATTCTGCCAACTAGCTCATGGAAGGTACGGGGCCCTGGCCAGTGTGGCTCAGTTGGTTGGGCATCCTCCTGCAAACTGAAAGGTAGCAGGTTGGATTCCCGCTCAGGACACATACCTGGGTTGCAGGTTCAGTCCTTGGGGTGCTTACGAGAGGCAGCCTATTGATGTTTCTCTATTGCATTAATGTTTCTCTCCCTTTCTCCTTCCCTTCCCCCCTCTCTAAAATCAATAAGCACATATCTTCAGGTGAGGACGAAAAAAAAAAATAGGGCATATGGGAAAAATAGGGTTGGGGCAGATTGCTCAAAACTTATGCAACTTTGTAAACACAGCACCAACAAAAAAAGGACAACTGGGACATGGGGAGATAACTCATATCACCAGACAAGCAGTTCAGGATAGCTGGAGGCCCCCACAGCAAATATTTAAAATGTACAACAGGATAGGAATGCTAGCAACTCTTTTCTTTAAATATTTTATTATTTACTTTTAGGCAGAGGGGAAGGGAGGGAGAAAGAGACCAAGAGAAACATCAGTGTGTGGTTACCGCTTGTGCACCCCTCACTGGTGATGTAGCCCACAACCCAGGCCTGTGCCCTAACTATGAATCGAACTGGCAACCCTTTGGTTTTCAGGCTGGCACTCAATCCACTGAGCCACACCAGCCAGGGCACAACTCTTGAATTAGAGCAAGTTGTAAGCACTGAGATAGTGCAGGTGGAAGTGGAGCCCCAGTCCAGCGTGGTTGCCTTTTAAGTGGACGTGAGAGGCAGTTTGACTTGCCATGAACCGAGATCCACCCAAGGTGGGGTGTAGGGTGGAGATGGTAAGGGTGGGTAGTGTGGGAGTGGGGCCCCTCTCCAGGGAGAGAGCCCTAGGTGCAGATGCTAATTGTTGTTTTTAAAATACAGCCAGAAGGGCTCCCTTTGCCTATGCTGCACAGAGCTAAGGATGTTTTCCTTTCTGCTGAAGGTTACAATTCTGCTCTTGCTATACTGGCTCCCCTTGCTGAAGATAAATTGCATATAAATTACAGTGACATTATCCCCTTCTTTACCAGTAGCACGTGAGCCAATTCACATGATAGAAATGCATGTTGTAGCAAAATAGACTGTGTTACGATCTGAAGCAACATGAACAGAATATGACTGTTCCAATTATATTTCTTTTTTCTTTCCATTACTAAGTCTCACCTAGCCTATCTTGTTTACAGATTGAGCTTTCTTTCCTAAGAAAAAGAGATAATAAGACAGAAGAGGACCTATTGGCAGTCCATTTTCACACAGTCATATTCAAAATGAAAAATACTCCTTTAGTACCCGAAGAAGACACCAGTGACCCATTGTCACACAAACATGCTGGGTTGGTTTGTTTTTTTTTTTTTCCAGAAGAGATGAGCGGTGCTGATTCAATAACATAATTTAGCCCATTTATTTTTATGATCAAGGCCATATATTTGCCAGGCAGATGGCCTGGTGCAGGGTGCAGGTGGTCTGTCATGAAATAGATTTACACTAGCTCCTCCATATAAGCACTGAATATAGCACTTAACCCTATTACCACCAAGGTCAAATAAGTGGTGTGATTTCCTCTGCCGCCATAGGTTACCCTAGACTCCTTGCTGTTTGGGTGCATGCTACTGATTATCCAAGAATAAGTTGCTTCAAAGAGTCAAATAAGTAGTCAAATTCTAAATCGATTGAAGAGTGAAAAGTACTTTTTAAAAGGATTCTTTGAATGTAGCCTTACTTTGGGATCTTCCAGAAGCAAACCATGAGACAGGGATTTGAGTAAGAGTAGTTGGACAGGCGATCCCAGGACCCGCTGATGAGAGGGGGTAGAGGAGTGAAACAGGAGAGGGCAGGCAGCCAAAACTGGGTGAGTCAGCAAGCAAATTACCACTGTGGGTAACTGGAGCTTCATCTCTCCCGGGAATGTCTGAACCACTATGGAACACGCAACTCCAGTTATCCTGCAGGGGCAAAGGAGTCGGGATAGCTATGCACCAATGCCCATGAGTCGTTGGTTGAGGGTTGCTTAGGAGAGAGGATATTAATTCTCAAGCAGTTTTCCCGCACATGGGTTTTTATTTTCACAAGAAAGCTCTCGGGCTGAGTGAGGCCCCTGCTAGCAGGTGGAAGTTGGGCCTATGTGCCCTGCAGCAGTAAGGCCAAGGTGACGGACTGTGGGTGCGCTCCCAACTATGTCTGAGTCCGACACTGATTTTCAAAAGTTTGTTTTTTCATCCATTATGAAATTTAATACCTTTTTGTGTTAGTGTATAGTGAAAAAAAATTCCAGTGGCTACTACATGGTATTTTCCAGGAAAACTGATTTTAAATTGATACGATGTTTTATAATTTTCATCATTATCGTCATCACTGTCGTCATAGCAGATAAAGAACTGTGTGGTATGTCACTCAAACAGAAATGATAACTTTGGCCTAAAAATATACATGCAGTATTGCCGCAAGTACTGAGGTCTATGATATATTTGCTAGAGGATGCTTTAAGAAAATTAGGAACTTGCTATATAGTTAAATTTTATTTTGTGCAATTTTTCCATCTGTAATACAAATATCTCCTAGGTACAGTCCATACGTGTCAAGGAGTCAAACTTTATATCAGCCCTACCAACAGCAAAGTCAGATTAAACAAATGGGTTGTCATCCAAGCGAGCTAAAATGAAAGTTGAAAAAATGAAAAAAGTTTATGGAATGGCAAAAGAAATAAACACTTCTGTGGGGACTATAAGTTCAACCTGTACTGAATTCATTGTTTGGACAATATGCAAACTGTAAATAATTCTACTTCCATAAGTAGAATTTTTCTAATCTACAAGTTCAAGGCCGAAAAACCTTTGTTATACACCTTGTATGATAGTATAAAGATACATTTCTCTTGGTAACACATATTTTTGAAATTCTTAAACCTGATCAATACTTCACAAGCTGGCAAAAACAAACAAAAAAAACCCCCAACCCTCTGTATGTTGACACTGATGAGTCAGCACATCTCTGATGGAACATTTCTCAAAGAGGAAGTCAGTTCTATCTGAACTTTGTAAAATCCATACTGCATAAATTCTGCTTCAGTATATACTCCTATGTTGTAGGAATAGTCACAATGAACATATATGTATTCATGTATTACTTTGTAATCTGTTAAAAATACACTATACATTTTTTTAGATGAGGCTAAGTATAAAAAATCAAATATAAAAACATAAAATAGTAAAAACCAAATATAAAACAATTTCCACTTTTATAATTCTACCTAGGAACCTCAACGAGACACAGGAGATGAAAAGTACCAACAGACAATTGTGGTCTTCTCCTCTTTGGACACTGGACATTAAGGAACTGAAATCAAATGAAAAATTGGAAAAAAAAAAAAGGGACCATGTGCCTGTCATGAACAGATGTGTGGTCATCATTTTCCACCATTTCATTGCACAGCTAATTAACAGAAAACCACGTTATTTAATAATTTGCTTATTTGTCTATAAGTGATTTAAATATGAGTCCTAAAGGGAACCAAACTAGAACCAAGGCCTCAGTATGCTTTCTTAACCAAAACGCGTGACAGATTTTTAAGCCCTTTTTGTATTACCATGGATACAAATATATTTTACTGACAGCATTTTAATCTGAATAAATTATTTCAACTAGATGCCCTCCAACTAGCTAGATACAGTTTTGTTTGAGAAATGATGAGTAAATTAATCCCTAGAACATCTCTCAATTTTTGTTTTCCTTCCTTTTGAGCAAATATCTAACCAGGTCATGCTTAGCATAAATATTAGAACTCTCAGAATAAAAGGCTTCTGCAGAGTCAGCCTCCAGTGTCTTTGTTTTTAGTAGCATGTTGTTTTTACAGAACAGCTTGTGATTGACCTATTCTCGATTATAATAAAATTAATAATGAATTTGTTGCTACAGTCAGCGTGATGTGGCATACGTAATCATTACTGAGCATTATAAGCACTTTGGACAGAGTGTTGCATCTGCTTTAATGTTGTATTTTGGATACTTTTCAAGTATGAAGACTGTCTTGAGTAATATTTATCAATTTCTTTTTGAATTGATAATCTCTCATTCCTGATATAGTACAAATTATTGATATTTTTGTGGTTTTGGCTATTGGATTAGATCAAACCTTACCAGATACTGTCATAGTTAAACAAGGTGCATTATTTATTTAACTTTAAAAATACAGTTTTTCATTTTGTTTAACATTTAAAATGCGGAGGTTGATCACTGATTTAACTCAGGCAAAGCAGCCTATCAATGGATCTCATTCTCTGCTAAAACATGCTCTTAAATGATAAAGAATATTGGCGTAAATGTGTGTGATTCCCGCTAGAATGTATTTAACATAAACGCGTACTCTTCAATATTAATGTATCCTCATTTGATCTCCAAACATGGGGTAGATAATCCCCTTGTTTTCAGAGCTTGTTCTGGACACTGGTTGAATAGAAAACACGTACTTACCTCATGAGTCATACATATTCTCATTTGTTACATTATGAATCAGTCCCTATTTCAGTCAAATGCCTATCAGATCCAGTCTACCCATATAGTATGCACAATAACAAAACTAAGGGAGATTTAAGGTAACAAGATGAAGGAAAATGACACAGGAAGAACAGACTAAAGGGTCTGTTCAAGGGCAGCCACTTCTTGTATTAGCTATGCCTTTGTCCCATCGTAATGCCAGCTGCATTCCTCCCAGCTGCAGGGGAGGCTGGGAAATGTACTCTTATTTTGGGCAGTTACGTATCAAACTAGAATTCTGTTGTTATAAAAGAACAGGATAGCCCTGGCTGGTGTGGCTCAGTGGATTGAGTGCCAGCCTGTGAACCAAAGGGTCGTCAGTTCCATTCCCAGTCAAGGCACACAAGATCCCCAGTAGGGGGCACACACGAGGCAATAATACACGGATGTTTCTCTCCCTCTCTCCTTCCCTTCCCCTCTTTCTAAAAATAAATACATAAAATCTTTGGGGGAAAAAAAGAACAGGATAATGGATATTAAGACATAATTAGCATCACCTGCCAGAGATTATCTTCTACTGATTCTTTTCATTCACATTAAACAACGTAAGTGCATCATAGACAATCCTTTTAAAAGTAGAATTACACGTTATCTGATCACTATAATATAGCAGATGTTTTCATTTGTTTATATCTTTCTAATCTGTCTAAATGCACACAGGCTTTCACATGGTTGTAATCATAAATAACATACAGGGGTGGCTAAAGTAGGGTTACAGTTGTATGTGAAACAGTTTATTGTTGTATTATTTGTTATTAATTATCGTATTATTTGTATTATAACTGTAAACCTACTTTTGCCCACTCCTGCAGATCTAAAAAGGCAAAAGATTTGTATAATGTGAAGAGAAACCAGGTCATACCACCCCTGTAGATTTAAAATTTTCACTTAATGTTGTACATTAAACATAGTCCACTTAAAACTAATTGTAATGGCCACATGATAGCCCATTGGGTCGATGAAGCATAATTTACTTAGCCATACCCATATCATTGGATATTTCAGCAATTCTAATTTTTCACTATCGTAGGTAATTAACACTAGAGTAAACATCTTCATACACAGTTTTCTTTCTTTTGGTTATCTTTGTTATTTATTTTTAACAATTCCACTGTAATCAGACAACATGATTTGTATGATGCTGATTCTGGGAAATATTTTGTAGCTGGTCTTACAGGCAAGTATATGTTCAGTTTGGATAAATGATTCTTGCACTCTTAAGGAAGAAAAGAAAGAAGCATCCAGTGTAGAGAAAGAAAAATGTGCCTTCTCTGTCATTGGATACGAAATTCTATACATGTCCTTTTTTCACATTATCACAGCCCAATGAGGTTTATCCAAGGTGCAATTATTACTAACTGAAAACTTCTCCCTATACATGTCCTTTTGATCCAGCTTGTTAGATATATTATTTATATTTTCTATGTGCTATTAATTTTTGGTCTGTGTGACATCAGTGACTAAGAAGGCCATATGTTACATTCTGTGCTGGTGGGTTTGTCAGCTTCTCCTAATAATTCTGTCAATTTTTGCTGTATGTTATTTGAAGATGTCATTAGCTACATCTCTGTCTGGTGAATTGAATCTGTTATCTTTATGTAGTTACTATCATTAGTCCTGTTAATGCATTTTGCCTTGAAGAATATTTTGTTCAGTGTGAGCAGAACCACTCTAGCTTTCCTCTGCTTATTGTCTGCCTGGCATATCCTTCCGCATCTGTTCTTACTTCCAACCTTTTTGTGCGTCAGAGACTGGCTAGGTGCTCGCTGCTTCCATTTTCTCTTCCTGTGAACACAGGACTGCGTTTTCCAGCTCTTCTTGCAATTATATTGGAACCACCAGAGGAATATGGGCAGATATGATATATGCCACTTCTAGACTTGGCAAAAATGTCATGTGTGATCTTCTATGTGCTGTCTGCCCTGTTCACATGTCTGCAGGCAAAGAACTCCCAAGTGGTAGAACTAGGCAGGAGTAAAGGGTCCCAGACTCCTATGTCACTGATTGAAAGGGTGACACCCAGAAAAGCAACCGGACCTGATGGGCTGTTATGTGAGCAAGAAATAAACTTTGTTGTGTTAAGCTCCAGCGAGCTTAGAGATTGTTCATTACAGTAGCTAACATTAATTATTCTGATATACCATGCCTTTGTGTTTAGGTTTTCTCTGCGATACAGCAGATATCTGGATTGTTTTGTTTTGATCCAGTTTGAGGGTATCTTTGTTGTAACTAGTGAGTTTAGACCATTTTATACTTTATTATGATTTTAATTGTTGATACATGGAATTATCTTTAGCATTTTATTTTATGCTCTCTCTCCTGCTTTTCCCATTGTCTTTCCCCCACTTTCCTGTGTTCTTTGAGATTGATTCCACATTTTCCTCTCTATTGTTTTGGAAGTTACACGCTCTATTTTTATTTAGTGATGACTCTTAAATTTTAGCATGTGTACTTAAAGTCTACATCAAAATAGGTCCACCACCCAAGGGTGTCAGAATGCTAATCACCACCATCCTCTTGTCTTAAAAGTTATTATTATCCAATATTTTAGCACCATCTTGTTTTTAACCTCCAGATTAGACATTGTTGTTGTTTTATGAATCTCAAACTTCCTTCTGGGATCACTTTTTCTTTTTCCTAATGTATATACTCTTAGAAACTCCTTTAATGAGTATCCTTTGGTGATAACTCATTCAGTTTGGGATTTTCTGAAAATGTCCTTATTTCACCCTTTTAAATACAGTGTGCATAATTTAAGTAGATATCAAATTCTACATTGACAGTGGTTTTCTCTTAGCAATCTTAAATTATTGTTCCACTGAGATTGCCAGTCCAGTTGTGCCTTTTAGCTGATCTCTCTTTTCTCTCTGTCAGCTTTGAAGATTTTTCTCCTTGTATTTTGTGCTCTGCAGTCATAACTGAAGGAGCTCGACTCTCCCACACTTTGTCTCCATTTCGTTTCATCTTAGTGTCCTTAGAGCGTCTGGCTGTATGCAGAAGTCCCTGTGCCAATTCCCTACCTTCCCTGAGCCCAAGATTGTGTCTCCAACAAACATGAGGTCATTAAAACCTGAGATTTTAGGTTCCTGGGAGTGGTGAATGGGCTCAGGGTTATCAGTCACTTACCATGCTAGTTTGTAGCTCCCTCTTTGTTTTTCACTCCTATTTTCCTACTTACAAGCTCAGCTATAGCTTTTAAAGGATGGATTTTAGCAAGGGTTTCTATGGTTTAGCAGTGGGGTGGTTTTGCAGATTGTTTAGTCTACCATTTTCTCCTAAGTGAAAGTCCACATTGTCACTTCATTCTATTGAATTCTATCCTTAGGATAGAATCTTGAGAGTAGGACCACTTAACAGCATCAGAAACTTAAAATATTTTTAGGGCTGTTCATACGCATTGTCGAATTGCTTTCCCACCATCCTCTTTCTGAGTGGCAACCACTCAGAGGCAGAGTGGCATTAGAGAGTAAGGGCTTTGAATAGGTCGCGTATGATTCTGTCTCTCCCTACCCCATCTCCTGTCCCTTCACTATTCACATATATAGCAATTAGAGAAATCTTTCCCTTAAGAGCTTTGTTGTGGTTTGAGATGCAAGAGAGCTCAGAAACAAGGTACCACTTGAGAAGGACAGGATGAAGATACATGTGGAAGGACTTCTGACTAAAAATGCTTCCCCTTCAAGCCCACTGAAAGAACAGTCAAGAGGTTTTTCTTTTAAAGACAAACCATCAGTGGTAGAAATCAGAGAAAGCAGCAGCACAATGTTGTCAGTTGGGAAACTTAGGAGTGGTAGTTGACATGGCGCATATGAGAAAACTGTATCTTAAACTGGCCTTGAGGTAAGCTAAGAAGCAAACCAGTTTACCCTGTGGGACCCTCCGAAGGACTCAGGAATTAGCAACAGCAAAGTGGTTACGTTTGGAAGTGAGGGGGAAAGGAGGAAGAATTGGCTGAAAATCTGCTTAAGAAGCAAGTAGAACACCAGATTTCTTCCCCACTGTTAATGGTTGAATTGTGCTCCGTTCCCTCCCCCAGAAAAGATCATTTGAAGGCTTAACCCCCAGTACCTCAGAATGTGACCTTATTTGGAAATAGAGTTGTTGCAGATGTAATTCGTTAAGATGACATCATACTAGAGTAGGGTGGGGCCATAATCCAACAGAACAGGTGTCTTTATAAGAAGACAGCCCTGTAAAGACAGAATCAGTTAAATTAGAAGAATTGAAATGGTTACCTCTAAGGATAAGAACATGGGAGAAAACGGAGCAGAGTCTAGCAGATTTTATAACTATTGTAGAACTATTTGACTTTCAAACCTGTGCAAGTATGCATTTCATTTTAAAGATTTTATTTGCTTATTTATTTTTAGAGAGAGGGGAAGGGAAGGAGATAGAGAGGGAGAGAAACAGCAATGTGTGCTTGCCTCTCGCACACCCCCTACTGGGGAGCTGGCCCGCACCCCAGGCATGTGCCCTGACTGGAAATCGAACCATCAACCCCTTACTTTGCAGTCCAGCACTCAATCCACTGAGCCACACCAGCTCAGGCCTGATTTTAAAAACTAAACATTTTTTTCAAATGCAAGAAAGCAGGAAAACTGTTCAGGTGCAGGCAGGAGTGTGCTGGAGTAGCTCATCCTTAGCTTGTTCAAGCTGGTTGTTAAAGTTCTAGGAATTTTGTGAGCTGCTTGTTAAATGCAGCTGTTATTAAAAATTAAATTGTATAAACTTATAACTAAGTAAACTATTATATTAAATGCGCAGTTAGTTACTCTAAACTCATCACTTCCTAATTATTTTACTACATTTTACTGTGATCTATAATCTTGATGTTGTGTCTGGTGTACCTGTCTATTGTGATGTCATGTTGGTAATTTGAAAATATATGTATTTCTTGTTGTTTATTCCTTAAACTTTTTTACTGTTAAGTATAACACATCTATAGAAAACCACATAAAACAACTTCTTTGGGACTCTGAGCTTCCTGGACTTCCTAATAGTCTATTTCCTTTGCCAGATTGGGGAAGTTTTCCTTCATTATTTGTTCAAATAAGTTTTCCATTTCTTGCTGTTGTTCTTCTCCTTCTGGCACCCCTATGATTCAGATATTGGAACGTTTCAAGTTGTACCAGAGGTTCCTAAGTCTCTCTTCATTTTTTTGAATTCTTGTTTCTTCCTTTTCTTCTGGATGGATGTTTATTTCTTCCTTTTGTTCCAAATCGTTGCTTTGAGTCTGGTTTCCTTCCTGTCCCTGTTGGTTCCCTGAATATCTTGCTTTAATAAGTTACCCAAGATTAAAGATAAGGAGAGAATCCTAAAAAAAGCTAGGGAAAAGGAGACAGCTACCTACAAATGAGTTCCCATCAGACTGTCAGCTGATTTCTCAAAAGAAACCTTACAGGCAAGACGGGGCTGGAAAGAAGTATTTGAAGTCATGAAAGGTGAGGACCTACATCTAAGATGACTCTATCCAGCAAAGCTGGCATTTAGAATGGAAGGGCAGATAAAGTGCTTCCCAGATAAGGTCAAGTTAAAGGCATTCATCATCACCAAGCCCTTATTATATGAAATGTTAAAGGGACTTAGCTAAGAAAAAAGAAGATAAAAACTATGAACAGTAAAATGACAACGACCTCACAACTATCAACAAATGAACATAAAAGAAAAACCATGAAAACAAAAACTAAGCCAACAACCAGATCAGGCTCAGAATCAGAGAAATGGACATCATGTGGAGGGTTTTCAGTGGGGAGGGGGAAGGGAAGAATTGGGGGGAAGGTACAGGGAAGAAGCAGCATAATTAGTAGGCATAAAATAGATGGGGAGAGATAAAACATGGTATAGGGAACAAGAGGACTCAAACAACTTGTATGTATAACCCATGGACATGAACTAAGGGGGGGAAT